>PVKU01006270.1:0-107085 GCA_004027475.1 Anoura caudifer
AGCTGTCATTTAGAATGGAAGGGAAGATAAAGTGCTTCTCAGATAAGGTCAAGTTAAAGGAGTTCATCATCACCAAGCCCTTATTATATGAAATGTTAAAGGGACTTATCTAAGAAAAAGAAGATAAAAAATAGGACAGTAAAAAAACAGCAAACTCACAGATATTAACAACCACACCTAAAACAAAAGCCAACTAAGCAAACCACTAGAACAGGAACAGAACCACAGAAATGGAGATCACATGGAGGGTTAGCAACAGGGAAGTGGTAGGAAGAGAGGAGGGGAAAGTACAGAAAGTAGTATAGATGGTGGGTAGAAAATAGACAGGGGGAGGGCAAGAATAGTGTGGGAAATGTAGAAGCTCAAGAACTTATGACACATGGACGTGAACTAAAGGTGACAAATGTGGGTGGGAGTGGGTGTGCAGGGTGGAGAGCAAGGGAAGGGGAGAAATGGGACAACTTAAAAGCATAATCAATAAAATATATTTAAAAACATTTTTTAAAAAATAAATAAATAAAAATTCAATAGTCAATGGTTTTGTTTATGCAATTCCCACCACTTTTACTACAGTTTTTACAAATTAATAAACTCTTTTCACATGGTGTATATAGACACTATCAATATTTTCTGTAATAGGAGCTGTGGCATATTAGTTTTTAGCAAAAAGGGGCTTTCTTTGAGGAAAAATCAAAATAGCCAATGCAAAGATACCTTTGATTTTCTTTGGAGCATTCCAAGTCACATGGGTTTAAAGGAAAAAGAGGAGGATAAAGAAGGCCAATAATCTTCCCAGTGTAAGGCTTTGAAATGTAAATTCATTTCCCTTTTAGGTTCAGAGCTTGACCATAAACCAAGAAGACAGATGTTCGAATGAAACCACATTGATTTAACCACAAGAGTTACATCTGGCACAAGTGTTTATCTCAGTGTCAATTTTCTGAGGTACAAAATATGACCAAAATCTACCCATAAATATTGCCTAATTGGTAGTATTCTCAAGGCCTATTGAGATTTAAAGATGACAGTTACCGATAGAGAGTCATTAGAGGCTAGGACCCAATTTAGGGTCAGTATCAGCCATCAGAGAAAACTCTTTTATTTCTTGGAATTTTGAATGGGCTTTGGAAGATAATTTGGGAAAACGATGAGTCCCTTTGTATAATTTTATGTTGACATCTAACTGTTTTCATCATAATTTGGCCATTTCTGGAGTATTGTAAATATTGAGGGTTTAATTCTTAAATTGTCACATCACTCTCAGATAAACCCAATGGAATCAAAAAGCAATCTAACATTCACATCATCCATTTTAAAAATACAGATCATTGTTAACAGTTGGACAGTTCACAGTTGCATTTTCCCTCCTCAAACTCATTTCTTTTCCACTCCCACCTTAGAAATTTACCCTAATGTAAATTTTTATGCTTGAAAGTTTTCTATTGCTCACCTCTTAATGATACTTTTAATAAAAGTATGTATATAAATTTAACTTTCTGCGGCCATGAAATTGAAAGTGATAATTATATTTTGTATTGAATTTATATTATAATTATAATGTCCACAATTGAATAAAACCAAAAATGTATTACAGTAAAAGAATGTATAAACCAACTGTGGTATATTCATACAGTGGAATCCTATTTAGCAATCAGAAGGAACACACTACTTATACATAGAACACCATGGATGAATCTTAAAAGCATTTTTTTACACTGAAAGAATCTAGACACAGAGAGCACATATTGCATAATTCTGATTTACATGAAGTTCTAAAACAGGCAAAGCTGATCTATGGTGAATGAGCACAGTAGCTGCCTCTGGGGTGGACTTGGGTCGGGGATTGCGTAAGAAATGGTATCAGGGCTTTCCAGTTGATTGTATCTTTATGGAAATGTGAATTACACAGGTGTATGCATTTGTTGAAACCTACAGAGTGGTCCACTGAAGATTTGAGTATTTCATTGTATATTGATTTTACCATAAAATAAAAAGAAATAACTGCCTACAAATACTGAATGTTAACTAATGATACATATGCTTAAGTGTTTCAGGGAAAATATACTGATGCCTGCAATTTATTATGAAACTTTCATGGATTGATAGGTGGAGAGAGGGAAGGACAAATGGATGGATATGTGATATAGCAAGCTTAATAAAATAACTCTAAATCTAGGCAGTGTGCACAAGAACACTGCAGAATCTTTTCAACTTTTCTGTATGCTTCAAATTTTTCATAACAAAATATTACACAATGCATACTTCCTTTACTGAGGTGGGTGGGAATATTTTCAAACAGTTGCATGTATCCAGGGAATATTAATTCCAGTTAGAATTAAGGGTAGGGGTTAGCATCAAATTAATGTGTATTTTCCTCTTTTCAAAATGTAAGCACTGAGCCCTGGCTGATGTGGCTCAGTTGGTTGGAGCATCCTCCTGTAAATTGAAAGGTTGTGGGTTTGATTCCCAGTCAGGCACATACCCAGGTTGTGGGTTCCATCCCTAGTAGGGGCACTGAGAGAAGGTAATCAATCGATCAATTGATGTCTCACATCTCTCTCTCTCTCTCTCTCTCTCTCTCTCTCTCTCTCTCTCTCTCTCAAAGCCATGAAAAAATGTCCTCCAGTGGACAAAAAAAAAAAAAAAAAAAGTAATCACTGAGAAGACATCTAAGTGGGTGGGAGAAAATGGATGTGGGTAGAGAGAAAGGCATCCACTTAAGAGATGAAAAGGACAAGACCATCATTGATGCTGTGAAAAAAAGACACTGGTATAGAGACACTGCAGAAATAGAATCAAACTCACTGCAGAGAGAATGATCCAGACTCCAGGATCAAGTGCCTATTTAGGGAGACAGGACAAAAGTGTTTCAAAGCTTTCTAACCCTAGAGACAGTAAACCCAATGATCCCATTGCAAAGATAAGGATCACATCCGGAGCAGATAGTGGATATTATTGGACAATTTCTTTTTATTTTCTTTTTTCTTTTTATTTTAATTGTTGTTCAAGTACAGTTTTCTGCCTTTGACCTCCAGACAATTTCTTTTCTAAAAATATATTTTATTGATTTTGCTATTACAGTTGTCACATTTGCCTCCCATCTTCCCCTCCACCCTGCACACCCCCTCCCACCCTCATTCCAGTCCCTTTAATTCATGTCCATGGGCCGTACATGTAAGTTCTTTGGCTTCTACATTTCCCATACTATTCTTAACCTCCCCCTGTCCATTTTGTACCTAACATTTATGTTTCTAATTCCCTGTACTTTTCCCCCATTTTCCCTCCTCCCCCTTCCTGCTGATAACCTTCCATGTGATCTCCTTTTCTCTGGTTCTGTTCCTGTTCTACTTGTTTGCTTAGTTTGTGTTTGTTTTTGTTTTTGTTTTTAGGTTTAGTTGTTGACAGTTGTGAGTTTGTTGTCATTTTACTGTTCATAGTTTTGATCGTCTTCTTTTTCTTAGATAAGTCCCTTTAACATTTCATATAATAAGGGCTTGGTGTTGATGAACTCCTTTAACTTGATCTTATCTGTAAAGCATTTTATCTGCCCTTCCATTCTAAATGATAGCTTTGCTGGATAGATAATCCTGAATATAGGTCCTTACCTTTCCTGACTTTGAATACTTCCTTCCATCCCCTTCTTGCCTGTAAGGTTTCTTTTGAGAAATTAGCTGATAGTTTTAAGGGCACTCCTTTGTAGGTAACTATCCCCTTTTCCTTTGCTGCTTTTCAGATTTCTCCTCATCTTTAATCTTGGGTAATGTAATTATGATGTGCCTTGGTGTGTTCCTCCTTGGGTCCAAGTTCTTTGGGACTCTCTGAACTTCCTGGACTTCCCAGAATTCTATTTCCTTTACCAGATTAGGGAAGTTCTCTTTCATTATTTGTTCAAATAAGTTTTCAATTTCTTGCTCTTCCTCTTCTCCTCCTGGCACACTATGATTCAAATGTTGGGATATTTAAAGTGTCTCAGAAGTTCGCAAGCCTCTCCTCATTTTTTTTGAATTCTTGTTTCTTCATTCTGTTCTGGTTGAATGTTCATTTCTTCCTTCTGCTCCAAACCATTGATTTGAGTCCTGGTTTCCTTCCCATCGCTGTTGGTTCGCATACATTATCCTTTATTTTGCTTTCATAGCCTTCACTTTTTTCTCTGTTTTGTGACCATACTCAACCATTTCTGCGAGCATTCTGATTACCAGTATTTTGAACTGTACATCTGATAGGTTGGCTATCTGTTCATCAATTAGTTGTATGTTTTCTGGAGTTTTGATCTATTCTTTTATTTGGACCATTTTTTTTTGGTCTTGGCATACCTGTTACATACTAAGGGGTGGAGCCTTAGGTATTCACCAGGGATGGGCAACCCACAACACTGAATTGTGGCTCTGTATGTGTGGGAGGGGTCTGAGAGGGAACAATAACGATTACTCAGCTCTTAGCCAGCTTTCAGGCACTTCCCCTGCTACCCACAGACAAATTGGGCCCTTTTGGTGCTAACTCTTAGGTGAGTGGGTCTGTGTACATTCTAGGATCCTATGGGTCTCTCCAATGAAGTCTCCTGTGAGGCTGGGAGTTTATCCTGCTACCTCAACACCCACAGGTTTTTTCAGTAAGAGGTTTTGAGTCTTTATTTCCTCACACTGGAACCCTGGGTTACATAATCTGTCTCACTCCCCAGCTGTTCCTCCCAGTTTATGTGCATGCAAATATGGGACTGCCTAGTCCACCATGAGTCCTCTCCTCCGGGGCTGCCTGTCTGCATCCCTCCTACTGGTCTGGATGAATGTTTCTTTTTTAATTCCTTGTTTGTCGGACTTCCATACAGTTCAATTTTCTGTCAGTTCTGGTTGGCTTTTGTTTTTAAATTTGTTGTTGTCCTCCTTTTGGTTGTGGGAGGAGGCAAAATGTATCTATCTCCACCTCCATCTTGGCCGGAAGTCTGAACATTTTCAATCTTAAGACAACAGAGGGATATCCAGAGGGAAATTTTGAGCAAGAATTCAGAAATTGTGGTATAAAGTTCAAAGGTAAGTGAGAAGCAAAGAAGTTGGTTTGCAGGATGGATATTTAGCTAATTTCACTGCTCCAGTGATGTAGTCAATGCAGTGGTATATGAGGAACCATATCTCTTGAATATCACTCATGGACCTGGAGGTAAGTACTTTGAAGGAGTAGTCAGTAGATCAGATTAAATTATTGGAAAGAAATGAAGAGATTCCAGGAATCTACCTACCCTGGGGATGATTGAGAAGGCATACAGAGTGAAGAGAAGAGGAGAATCAGGGAAACGAAGTCTCGTTGAAATTGGGAGAAGGGAAGTTTTACAAAAGGACACCGTGCTCAGAAAATAATATTCAGTGCTGCAGGGTAAGTAGCATTGGGACTGAAATGGGGCCACTATATATTAGAGATACCAGGTATTCTCAACCAGGGTAATTTTGACCCCCACAACTGGAAGGTGGTGCTACTGGCATCTAGTGGGTAGGGGCTATGCTTGCTGCTAAACATCCTACAACGTACAAGGTAGGCCTTCCTACAGCAAAGAATTGTTCTTCCCAATATGTCAATAGTACAGAAAATTCTGCTGATACATCAATCATAGCTCCTGGATTTTCTGGGATAAACCCATTCTAAAACATTCTTTCAAGAGCATATGTCTCATGTTGGGAATTGTTCCGCCTGGTTTCAGGAGCTGTAAACCCCCCCTCCCCCCACCCATGGCCAAGGCTGAGTGAGCGACCTTCAGATTGTAAGCCACTAAGGAGACAAAGCTTATCTCCCTGGCAGGAGCACTGCTTCTGCTTCTGCTTCATCCATAACTGGCTCCCAATGCTTGGTCGGTTAGCCAATGACGGGTAAGATTCCCTCAAGGGAGGGGCCACCTAAGACAGGCACAACCATGTGGAAGGCCCTCAGGGAAGGACTTGGGGGGCTGCAGCAAAAAGGGGGTGATGGACTCTTGCCCCCTGGCTATCCTGACATAGCCTGAGTCCTCATTTCCATCTGGTAATAAGATAGGAAGTCTTCCTTATCTCTTGGCTTCCTGGCTCTGATCCACTTAAGCCTGAAACTATGACAGAGGGCGGTACAGCCCTGTGCTGGCCTGGCAGGCTCTCCAGGGGGTCAGCCATCAGAAAGAATTTGTAAAGTCCTGTGAAAGCTGCTTTATTAAGAGTGCTCTCATTTAAATGATAAGGGTCTGAGCAGGAAATGAGTTTGTCTCCCAAAGTTTTGTAATCCATTTTACTGATTACAGTAAAACTGTAATCAGACCCTGACTCAATTAAACCCTCAGAGTTCTTTGAAATGTTATGTATTGTTTGATCCTTGCCACCTGACAATGATTGATGAGCTTTATCTGTATTCCTGTGTATTACAAACCTAATAAAAATCACTGAGGAAGGGGCTCTTGGCCCTTCTCCTTTGAGAGATTGGCCACCTCTCCTCCTCAAGCAGATCATGTCTTGGTAGTTTTATTCTCATCCATGGCAGATGGGCAGGGCTCTGTGGGCTGAGGCCCCCCATACACATACGTAGACACCTACACATGTGCCTTTTTGCACATATTCCATATTTTCCTCAACATATCACCTAACTTCTCTTGACATTCTACCAAGGAGTATGGTTGAAATGACCTGGAATTGTCTCTTACTCATTGGATTGGTCTATTTTATTGCCACTTACTTGATCCTTACCTAATACTGACTTGTTCATCCCAGCTCCTTCACACTCTATGCTCTGAAGCACTTAGTGCCCAGCATACTCTAAGGTTTGGAAATTATGTGCTGGCCCTGACCCCTTAATAAGAATTACAGTTGACATTTTTTTTTAATGAACAAAATTTGCTCCTTCTTTTTAGTCTTTAAAAAAAAAATCTTTTCCCCCTAGAACTTTTCCAGTTAATTTCTAGGTTGGTTAAAATCTATTTGACCAAATTTCATATTCTTCACCATACTGATTTTTCTCTTCCTTTCTCCTTCACTGCTTTAGGTATAACACCAAAGGTTCAAACAGCAATTAAAAAGTAAATACATTTAATACCTTTTTTCATCTTATTAAACTGCATAGCACCTCTTCATTTCCCTCCTGCCCCCAAGCCCCTTTCATATTGGCTAGAAGAGCTCTCCTGCATTTTGGTTGCAAAAGCTTTGACTTCAGGGGCTTTCATTTTGAGTTAATTTCATTCTGAGTTTTCCAGTATTAGCTCTGTCTTCTGAGTGAGAGTAAAAGGAAGTAAGGGGTTGATGGCAGCAGTTCTGTTATCTTCTAGCTCAATGTGTCACTCTGAGCCTCCTCTGGTTTGAGAGCTCTGATACAGTCAAACTGAGCAAAAAAGTCCATTCACAGTTTCTTGGGGATTTTTTCTATGTTGCAGATTAACCAAACTTGTTTCTCTTTGAAAATGTTATAGAACACAAAACAACTACAGGAATAGAGTTTGCAAACTGTAATTTGATACATCAATCCATTACCTTTAAGTTCCCTACTCCTCTTTTTTTTTAGATTTTATTTATTTAAAGTATATTTTATTTTTTAAAATTATTTTTGTTCAATTACAGATGTCTGGCTTCCCCCCCCCCATGACTCCCCCGACCCCAGCCTTTTCCGCTTGTTAATATATTAATGAGTTTATGCTAATAAAATCAGGAAAGATTTGATTTTTAATGATGGATATTTTATTGTCAATTTCCTAGTGGTCACCTTAGACATTGGCTGTTTTGGCCAATGTGTATTTTGTTTGTGACTCATGTCTCCAGGTCTCAATATTTTTGAAATGCTGAAGCACAAATAAGGATAGTCATATAATCAAATGATAATTTGATAAGAGTCACACTTTGTGTTAGCCATTACATATGCATTCAAAGATCAGATAGCAAGAAAGAGAGGAAATAGACTGAAAATAAAGTGAAGAGAGCCTCAGGGACCTGTGGGACAATAACTAATGATCTAACATGCATGTTATTGGAGTCCTCAACCTTTTCCAGTGAGAGAGGGCACTGATGAGAGCTGGAGAGTTATTTCTACTGTTTTCAGAAGGTTTTATGAGGTACAGTAGCTTATACCACCCATCTGCACAGGGCCAACTTTTCAGCAGTGCTTTTTATGAAGCTGTAGCAAGCTCCACTTGCACCCTTTTGTAACCTCTCTCTCTCCTTCTCTGACCCATTCACATTTTCTTTCCTGCTGCTTTTGGGAGCTTGCACTCCCCATGAACATGTTAGCACAGAAAATTCTATTGTATTTTCTAGCAAACCCATCTTTCTACCTTCCTATAATCCTTTATGTTTTTTTCTTATAGTTATACCTTTTGAGGTTTTTACCTCCCATGATCTCCATTTCTTTATATATTTGTCCTGTCTTATAAGCTTTTTTCATACTTGCCTGTCATGCTACAATGTTGGATCCTAACAGTGACTATATTATCTTTTAACAATTTAGTTTAAAATGTGTTTACTTTTGAAAAAAACTTTAAATTGTTTAAGTGTTATTCTTTTTATTGGTTTATAAAATCTTTTATTTATGAAGATATATTTTTTAATTTTTAAGTATATATTATTGATTATGCTATTACAGTTTTCCCAATTTTTTCCCTCTACTTTACCCCACTTCCACCCTGCACTCCCTGCCCTCCAGTATTCCTCCCCCCTTAGTTCATGTCCATGGGTCGTACATATAAGTTCTTTGGCTTCTCTGTTTCCTATACTATTCTTAACCTCTCCTGTCTATTTTATAGCTACTGATTATGCTTCTTATTCCCTGCACCTCCCCCACCTCAATTCTTCCCCTCTCCTTCCCTGCTGAAAACTCTCCATGAGATTTCCTTTTCCCTGGTTCTGTTCCTGTTGTAGTTGTTTGCTTAGTTTGTGCTTTTGTTTTTTAGGTTCAGTTGTTGATAGTTATGAGTTTGTTGTCATTTTACTGTTCATAGTTTTTGATCTTCTATTCCTTAGATAATAGATAAGTCCCTTTAACATTTCATATAACAAGGGCTGGGTGATGACAAACTCCTTTAACTTTACCTTATTTGGGAAGCACTTTAGCTGCTCTTCCATTCTAAATGATAGCTTTGCTGAATGGAGTAATCTTGGATGCAGGTCCTTGCCTTTCATAACTTTGAAAACTTCTTCCTAGCCCCTTCTTGCCTGTAAGGTTTCCTTTGAGAAATCAGCTGATAATCTTATGGGAACTCCTTTGTAGGTAATTATCTCCTTTTCTCTTGTTGCTTTTAAGATTCTCTCTTTATCTTTAATCTTGGGTAACTTAATTATGATATGCCTTGGTGTGTTCCTCCTTGGGTCCAATTTCTTTGGGACTGTCAGGGCTTCCTGGACTTCCTGGAATTCTATTTCCTTGGCCAGATTGGAGAAGTTTTTTTTCATTACTTAAATAAGTTTTCAATTCCTTGCTCTTGTCCTTCTCCTTCTGGCACCCTTATGATTCAGATGTTGGAATGCTTTAAGTTGTCCCATAGGTTCCTAAACCTTTTCTCATTTTTTTGAATTCTTGTCTCTTTATTGTGTTCCAGTTGAATTTATTTCTTCCTTCTGTTCCAAACCATTGATTTGAGTCCCAGTTTCCTTCTCTTCACTGTTGGTTCCCTGTATATTTTCCTTTATTTCACTTTGTGTAGCTTATGTTTTGCACCTGATTTCAATCAGTTCTGTGAGCATCCTGATTACCAGTGTTTTGAACTCTGTATCAAATAAGTTGCCTATCTCCATGTCACTTAGCTCTTTTTCTGGAATTTTGATCTGTTCTTTCATTTGGGCCATATTTCTTTGTCTCAGGCACCTGTTACATTGTAAGGGGTAGATCCTTAGGTATTCTCCTGGACTTGGCAGCCCATTTTGCTATGTTGTAGCACTATATGTGGGGGAGGGGTCAGAGAGTGAACAGTGCTGCTTCCTTGTCTTGCCTTGCTTTCAAGAGACTGGCAATTTCTCCTGCTGCCTCAACCCCCACAGGTTTTTTTAGTCAGAGGTTTTGAGGCTTTATTTCTCTGCACTGGAACTCTGGGTTGTGTGGTCTGTCCCACTGCCCAGGTGTTCCTCCTGGTTTATCTGCACATGAATGTGGAATGCCCAGTCTGCCAGCTGCCACCATTCCATGCACCCTTTCTGCCCCAGCTGCCTGTCTCTGCCCCTCCTACCAATCTGGATGAATGTTTCTTCTTTAACTCCTTGGTTGACAGACTTCCACACAGTTTGATTTCCTGGAAGTTCTGATGTTTTTTGTTTTTAAATTGGTTGTTTCCTTCTTTTGGCTGTGCAAGGGGGTAAAGCATATCTATCTATACCTTGATCTTGGCCAGAACTTTCCCAGGTATAATACCTTCAACTTTGTTCTTTCTCCAGACTGCTGTGGCTATTTAGGGTCTTTTATGGTTCCACATGACTTCTTCTTTATTTGTTCTAGTTCTGTGAAATATGTCATTGGTATTTTGATAGGAATTACATTGAATTTATAGATTGCTTTAGGTAGTATGGACAGTTTAATGATGTTAATTCTTAGTATGCATGAACACAGTATATGCTTCCATTTATTTCTATCTGCTTCAATATCTTCCTTCATGATTTTGTAAATTTTCCAAATACAGGTCTTTTACATTCTTGGTTGAATTTATTCCTAGGTATATTTTTTTATATAATTGTAAATCAGATTCTTAGTTTTTCTTTCTGATAGTTCATTATTGATATATAAAATGCAACTGATTTCTAAATATTTATTTTGTATGCTGATTTCTAAATATTTATTTTGAATTCATTGATTAGTTCTAGTAGTTTTTTTTTGGTGGAATATTTAAGGTTCTCTATATATACAGCATCATTTCATCTGCAAATAATGACAGTTTTACTTCTTCCTTTCCAATTTGGATGCCTTTTATTTTTTCTTTTTGTCTGATTGTTGCAGTTAAGATTTCCAGCAATATATTGAATAAGAGAGATGACGACGGACATCCTGCTTTGTTTCTGATCTTAAGGAAAATGCTCTTAGTGTTTCCCTGTTGAGTGTGATGTTAGCTGTGGGTTTGTCATATATAGCCCTTATTATGTTTAGGATGTCCCTTCTATTTCCCCTTTGCTAAGAGTTTTTGTCATAAATGGATACTCAATTTTGTCAAATGCCTTTCTGCTTCTTTTGATGTGATAATGTTTTTAATCCTCACTCAAGGATGTGTTTATTCAATTTTTAGAGAGAGGGAAGGAGAGAGAAAAATATTGATGTGGGAGAGAAACATCAATCAGTTGCCTCCTGTACAGGCCCAGACTAGGGATTAAACCTGCAATCTAGGAAGTGCCCTGACCAGGAATCAAACTCATACTATTTTGGTGTATGGGACAACACTCCAGCTGACTCAGTCACCTGGTCAGGGCTGATCATGTGATTTTTATTCTTTATTTTGTTTATGTGGTGCATCACATTAACTGACTTGGGAATGTTGTACCAACCCGGCCTCCCAGAAATAAATCCAACTTGATCATGGTGTATGATCTTTTAAATATACTGCTGAATTCAGTTTGCTAATATTTTATTGAAGATTTTAGCATCTATGTTCATCAGTGATATAGGCCTATAAATTTTTTTTTTTTTTTTGTAGCATGTTAGTCTGGTTTTGCCAGGATTATGCTGGCCTCCTAAAATGATCTTGGGAGTTGTCCCTCCTCTTGCATCCATTTGGAATAGTTTGAAGAGGATAGGTGTTATTTCTTGTTTGAATGTTTGGTAAAATTCACCTGTGAAGCCATCTGGTACAGGACTTTTGTTTGTTGAGAGTTTTTTTTTCTTTTTTATTACTGCTTCAATTTTGTTAGTTGTAATCAGTCTGTTCAGATTTTTTAATTCTTCTTGATTTAGTTTTGGAAGATTGTATGTTTCTAGGAATTTATCCATTTCTTCCAAGTTGTCCAATTTGTTGGCATATAATTGTTCATAATATTTTCTTATAGCTCTTTGTATTTCTGTGGTATCAATTGTTACTTCTCCTACATAGGTAAGTAACTGCTTTTTTTCTTGCTGCTTTTAAAATTCTCCCTTTGTCTTTAACCTTTGGCATTTCAATAATGATATGTCTTGATGTGGGCCTCTTTGGTTTTATGTTGTTTGGGACTCTCTGCACTTTGTGGTCTTGTATATCTATTTTCTTCATCAGGATATGGAATTTTTCAGTCATCATTTTTTCAAATATGTTTGCAATCCCTTGCTCTCTTTCTTCTTCTTCTGGTACCCCTCTGGTGTGGATATTGCACTCAATGTTGTTCCAGCAGTCACTTAAACTATCCTCATTTTTAAAAATTCACTTTTCATTGTCTGCTCTGATTGGGTGTTTTCTGCCACCTTGTCTTCCAAATCACTGATTTGATCCTCTACTTCATCTAACCTGCTGCTGATTCCTTCTAGTGTATTTTAATTATTTATTTCTGACTGTTTTTTTATGGTTTCTTTGTCATGGTTTATGTTAACTATCTCTTTATGTTCTCACTAAGTTTATCCATTCTTCCCTAAAATTTCTTGAGCATCTTCATAACCATTGTTTTGAACTCTGTATCTAGTAGTTTGCTTGCCTTTATTTTATTTAGTTCTTTTGGGGGTTATTTCTTTTGTGTTTTCATTTGGGATGTGTTTCTTTTTCTCCCCATTTAGCTGCCTCCTTGTATTTGTTTCTATGTATTATGTAGGTCTGCTATGCCTTCCAGTTTTGTTACTGGTGGCCTTATGGAGTAAGTGTCTTATGGGGCTATATGGCATAGTCTCCCTGATCACCTGAGGTAAGTGTTCCAGAACTGTTTCTTGTGTGTGTTTTGTGATCTCTTTTGTTGTAGCTGAGTCTTGATTGCTGTTGGCCCTTCCATGGGTGAGTTTAATTCTCAAGCTGACTATGAGGATCAACCTCAACCACAGTGAATGTGCTGCTCTTTGAGGACTGACTCCACAAAGCATTTGCCCCAGCAGGGTATGGGGCCTACAGAGTGCTCCCTTGCACTGTGCCACTTTGAAGCTAATTGGTTTGTGCTCTGGTGTGGTCTGAATTCTGTCACCAGCTCTGTTGGTTTGGGGACCTTTTGGCAGGGACTATGGTACAGGTCATTGTCAGTTACTACCTATGACAGGCCCTGGGCTACCTGTGGATTACACAGTGACCCACAGTTGGTGACTGCCTCTGCTAGGCCTGGAAGCACATTGGAGGGGTGAAGCTGTGCACCAAAGCTGACTTCTACAATCATCGAGCCCCAGGGCAGGTCACCAAAAGGCTTAAGGCACCCCAAGATCTGCCTCTGCCTACCGGCTGCCTGTTAGGTTCAGTCACTGAAAGAGCCTTTGGTAATTTGTGAGTTGTGAGTTGAGTGAACTAGGTTCTTAGTGAGTGACCAAGTAGGAGTGATTGGTGTTCACCTTATTCATACATATTCAAGTTTGGTGTCAGTGCTGGGTCTGAAGCCACTCAACAAAAGTCTCAGGGTAAACTGAGGCTAGCCACCACCTGCCAGGTGCCTGCAGACATTTGTGGTTGGAGGAGTCTCAGGGGGTCATCAGGGTGAGGCCCACAGAGTCATCAGACCCATACCAGACCAAGTTTGGCTGTGTGAAAGGAAGGATTGGCACAGGAATGGTGGCACCTCTGGAGCATGTGAGGGAAAAGTGGCTCCTATCCTAGAACGACACAACCTAGTCTCTTCTTGAGTTTGCCCAGATCTCCTCAAGAGCCTTCCAAAAGAGCTACATCACTGGCCCAAGCCTGCCACAGTCAGCTGACAATGTTGTAGAGCTCAATTTTGTACAGGATGGGGCCACCAGGAGTCAGAAGGGTGGGGCTAGTGGATCTCCCTTGGTAAAGCTAGTGGATCTCCCCATATGGGTGCAACTCTGGTCAGGTTTGCAGTGGGGAGGAGAAATTCCCACAGCCCCAGAGCCACACAACTCAGTCTCTGACACCCTGAGTTTGACTTCAAGAGCCCCCCAAGAAAGTCTACACCACTGGCTTAGGCAACTGACTCCTGCTCAAGATATGAGTTGGCAGGGTAGGGCAACAGGTAATTGGGAGTGTGGGCTGATGCAGTCCTCCAGGCTGGTGCAGTATAGAGTGCAGTGTTGAACTCAGAAAAGGTAGCATCTGTGGGTGTTGCATGACAGGGACTCAGCCCAGGGACTCTGAAAGCTGCTCCTTTAGCTCTCTCCCTGAAGCCACATAACCCAGTTTTTCCCCACACAACTCCAGTCTGCTTCATTTCTCTTCCCAGTGCTGGAGCCCATGACAAATGGCCACAAATGAGATTTTGTGTGTTGGCTTTTAAAGAGGGAAACTGGGTTTCTAGCAGACTCCTATCTCTCTCTGGCTGACAGAATCCCAGCTAATTTTCACCCTAGCTCTGGTGCTCTGGACTAGGGAGCCCATCATGGTGTTGAGATCCTACAGTCCTC
Organism: Anoura caudifer; assembly: GCA_004027475.1. NCBI lineage: Eukaryota > Metazoa > Chordata > Mammalia > Chiroptera > Phyllostomidae > Anoura > Anoura caudifer. The sequence continues at coordinate 14,419 of PVKU01006270.1, forward strand.
AGAGGGGACCTTTGCAGCTGAGATATCCCTTTGGATTCTCACTGCCATACATGGGTGTGGGACCAGTGCTTTTTGGGTCTCCACCCTTCTTACTAGTCTGGATGTAGCTTCTTTTGTACATAAGGCTTTCTTCAGCTTGTCTTCAGTTGGTTATTCAGGTTGATTGTTATAAATTTAGTGGTAATTCCAGTTTGGACCTGGGAGGAGGTGAATGTAACTTCCACATACTCTACAGCCATCTTTGATCCTCCTCTGTTTTTTTTTTTTCTCAAAATGTTTTTAGTTCCAGAAATTCTGTGAGTATGTGTGCTATGATTAAATCTTATGTGTTCTTTTTATATTTTACTTCAAGTTTTCGTTCATAATCTCTCGTTCATATCTGTCTCCTCCAATAATTGTACTTCCCTTGAACCTATATTATAAGTACTCTGATGGTTGTTTCTCTCTGGTGATACTAGGGAAGAATCCATTTCCATCTTATCTCCAGCTTGCAGAGGCTGCATTTCTCAACTCATGGAATCCTCCATCTTCAAAACATTCACACCAACCTCTGCTTTTCTGCCTCTGACTTTCTTGCCTCCCTCTGATAAGGACTTTTGTAACTTCATTGGCTCCATCTGGAAAATCTAAGATGATCTCCCATCTCAAGATTCATCACTTAATCATATCTTAATAGTTCTTTTGCTGTATAAGATAACGTATTTCCAGGTTTCAAGGATTAGGATGTGGGCATCTTTGGGGGAAGGTTATTATTTTGTCTATCACATTCCTTAAATAGAAGACCTTCCTTGAATGACAGAAGCAAGGCAGTGCCTGCCCCTGCGGGCCAGTTGTGTGGCAGTTAACACGTCATCAGTCCTCTATTGTGACATTGGGAGAAAGACTCCTTGACCTCTCATGTTGTCAGCTACATGGGTTTATATGTTCTCAGCTTTACAGTAAAGACACATATGTCTCCTTCCCTCCTTCTCCAGCTTCTTGGAATTCAGAAAGACCAGTGGGTTCTTCTGAAGATACCACAGGGATCCAGAATTACCCTTTCTCTCAGGGGTATGTGATGATTAATTTTGTGTCAACTTGCCTAGGCTACGGTTTTCAGATATTTGGTTAAACACCAATGCATTTATTGCTTTGAGGTTATTCTTTCAGTGAGATTAACATTTAAATCAGTAGACTCTGAGTAAAGCAAATTAACCTCCATAATGTGAGTGGGTCTCATCTAATTAGTTGAAGGTCTTAAGAGAAGAAAACCACAGATTCTCCAAGAAAGGACTTCTGCTTCCAGACAGCCTTCACACTTAAGCTACAACATCAACTCTTCCGGGCTCTCTAGTTTGCTGACCTGCCCCATAGATTTTGAACTTGCCAGCCTCCCCTCCATATTTGCATGAGACAATCCTTTAAAAATCATTCTGTCTGTCTGTCCCTCTCTCAATATATATCTTAATATACACATCTTATTGGTTCCATTTCTCTGAAGAATCCTACTGTTACAGATCCATAGATCTCCTCAACAGGCCAAACCCTCTCCAAGAAGGCTTCTCTGATTTTTCTACAGAATTTGGTCACTGGTTGCACAGCACCTCTCTGATCCAGTTGGGCGGGGGGGAGTCCTGAGCCAACTAAGGGAATGGTGGCAGAGCCCAAGTCCTTCCACTCACTTTCTGGGTTGCCTGGAGTTAATTGGAATTGGGAGGAAAGTAGAACATGGGGACACTTAAGACAACTGTTTCTCAAAATTTTGTCAGGATTTTTTTTAACCTGATTTTATAATCCAGAGTTTTGCTAGCTTTCCAGAATTTTACCTTCCTTTAATTTGATAACAGTGCATCCTATATCTTTATCCAAGACATTGATAAAAACATAAAATAAATGAAAGCCAAAGATACATTCCAGAAACATTCTCTTTAAGATCCAATTTTTTGTTCATTTAGTCTCTCCTTTTTATAAGTCCCTATTTTTAAATACTAAATTTATTTTTGTTCCCATCCTCTTTTGGGGAACTTGGTGACCTTTTCATCATGGGTCTCAATTTTAAAGAGGGTAACCTCTCTCCCTTTATTTCTTAGAGGTCAAAGTTTTCATTCTTGGGGATTACTTACAGTGTGGCCTGCCAGATCCCCTGCTTCTGTACCTGCCCTCCATGTTCTAATGAACCAACATCTTTTCCTCTACCTCACATACAACCTTAGTGAACAAGCCCCACCCCCCAAATTCTGGAGCCAACTGTGGCCTTAGCTTCAGGGAATTCAAAAGTGTAGATCAGTAGATAAGTAAGTCCTGATGGAGTGTGCCCTGTCATGGGTTTTCTTACACCTTGTGACCCATCACCTCCCCCACTGTGGAGGGGCTCTGCCCGCAGAGCCCCATCCGTCCACTGCGGATGAAAATAAATCTACCAAGACATGATCCGCTTGGGGAGGAGAGGTGGCCGATCTCTCAAAGGAGAAGGACCAAGAGCCTCTTCCTCAATGGCTTTTATTGGGTTCACAACACACAGGAACACAGGTAAAGCTCATCAATCAATGTCAGGCAGCAAGGATCAAACAATAGATAACATTTCAAAGAACTCTGATGGTTTAATTGAGTCAGGGTCTGTCAGCTAAGGAGTTACAAAACTTTGGGAGACAATCTCATTTCCTGCTCAGACCCTTGTCATTTAAATGAGAGCACTCTTAGCAAAGCAGGTTTCACAGGACTTCACGAATTCTTTCTTATGCCTGTTCACCCAGGGAGTTGCTCTGGCCAGCAAAGGGCTGCACCACCCTCCGTCATAGTTTCAGGCTTAAGCAGATTAGAGCCAGGAAGCAAGAGATAAAGAAGACATCTTCCAGATGGGAATGGGGACTCAGGCTATGTCAGAATAGCCAGGGGGCAAGGGTCCATCACCCCCTCTTTGCTGCAGCCCCCAAGTCCTTCCTTGAGGGCCTTCCAAGTAGTCGTTCCTGGCTGAGGCGACCCCTCCCTTGAGGGAATCTTACCCGTCATTGGCTAACCAACCAAGCATTGGGGGCCAGTATGGATGAAGCAGAAGCAGTGCTCCTGCCAGGGAGATAAGCTTTTTCTCCTTAGTGGCTCAGGTCTTCATGACAGAACAGACCCAGATGAAACAGGTCTCTTGGGCTCTTACTCAGCCTAGCCATGGGGTGAGGGTTACAGCTCCTGAAACCAGGAAGAACCGTCTGCAACACCCCACACTTAGTAATCAGTTCCAGTGCTTCTGTGGTTATTTTTGTAGCCTGAAAAGTGACTGCTGCTTTTAGATATTACTACGTGTCTGTTTGGTTCATCACGTATTACCGTCTCTCTGCTGCCATGCCTCAGTGGTCTGCAAACACCAACATACTACTTTCTTTCTGAACTTCAGAAGTGCTGAGCACTGCCTAGTCTATTGCCAGACATGGTCCTTTCAACAGGTGATACATTGCCTACATGTGGGTTCTCTCTCCAAGTATTGGTATTTACCCCATGAGCATGTCTAGACTCCAGGTGCAGAACCCTCCAGGGCAATCCTGGTCCCTCGTTCTACCCCTCAGCTCTTGTTTTGATAGAAAGAATGTGGAGTTCAGAGACTCCCCAGCAGGGCTGCTCCAAGGAGGTGGGGACCTCATTTTTTATGCACTCAACTATACTGAACATTTAGTTGTTATGGAAAAGTAACCTGATTTTGCTCAACCACAATTAAAGTCTTACTAGTTTTAGAAAAAAATCTGGTTTTCACATTCTTGTTTTACCTTTAAAATATATAATTTCACCAAATTTCCCCTCACAAATGGCTTCTATGTAACTAATAACCACAAAATTTTATTCTCTTATAAAAGTATATCAGAAAGATTTGAGAGTCTGAAACTGGATGAAAACCCCATGTTACCTTGAACATATGAGGAGAGTGATCAGGAACATTTTCTTCCAGTTCTCCTAAGACAGCAGCTGTAGAGACGTTAGCACATTATTTTAACAGTTTTGTGACTCATTTCCTCATTTGTAGCACTGAAAAACTAATGCAGTGCCAACCAACCACAAAAGGGTGTTATAAGAAATCTTGTCATAGAGTAATAAAATTTTTATTTTATATATAGTTTTGACCTTATATATTCATATTATAATACTTTTAGGTTTGAATATATGATATTATTTTTGGCTTTGCTTGCTTTGACTAGAAGCTGTGAACTATGCAGACAATGATGGAAAATCACTCCCTGCACAGCACCCCGTACTTCAGTGTCCATAAAAGGCAGTGAGCTGGCTTAAGAAAGCGAATGATATCATGCCTAACCTGTGAGTCTCATCTCCCCCCAACCCTCCTTCAAATCTGAAAGCACATGACACAGAGAGGAGAAAAGTCTCTCTTTTTTTTCATGTTTTCTTCTTACAGCTCCTTGTTCAGATCTCCTAGTTGGAAAGATACTTATTTCTACACTGGCAGCTTATTGCTCCTGGAAGAATCCTTCATAGTCATATAGTGTAGCCTCTCTCCCAATGCAGAAATACCTTCTAAAAAATTGACAGATGACCTGCCAAGGATTAATTACTTATTTATCGAGTGCCTACTGTGTGCTTTCACATTGTGCCAGGCCTCACATATTGGCAGTCCCTGAGATAAAGATTCAAGTGCAAGTAGTTTATTTGAGAGACAGTCCTAGGAAACACTGGTCATGATGGACATGAGACAGGGAAGGGATGGAAGGCAATGGAGGGTTGATTATCAAGCAAGTTACCACCGTGGGCAAAAAGAGTTCAATTGCAGTAGGACAGTCTCAAAACCCCAGCTCAGAATTAATCCAGTCAAGGGGATGGAGGGCTGAGGTATTTATCCACTGATTCACCATTGGTTCAGGGTGCTTTCAGGGGAATTAACTGTCTGCTATTTTTGGTTTTCCCATGCCTGGGCACAGTATGTTCCCAAGCCAGAAAAAGCCTTGAAGTGGAGATTTTCTGGGGTCACCTGTAAGCAGGCTTTGATTTTGGAAGTGAATCCAAAAGAGGGTTGGAGTAAAGAGAACTGACAGTACCAGCTATAGTAGAAAGTCAGAAAGAATTAAGACCCCTTCCTCTTTTTGACCTGAAGGCGGGAACACGACATTCATTCCTTAAATCCAGTAGTGTCCAAAGTGGGGAGGGGTACAACTGAACAGGGAGAAAACACTGCAGCAGCCATGGAGGTACTAAATCTGAAGGACTATGTGCAGAACCTGTGTCAAATTGGGGTGAGGATGACAGTGAGAAGAACAACAGCTCCAGATGACATCAGGCCTTGACTAGTTGCCAGTAATGCAAATGATAAAACTGTCAGGAGTGACATGGAAATGCCAGCCTTCCTGCATCTGTCCGGCTGAAGTACATGGATGTTACCTTAGGGAGACAAACCTGGCACAGAGTCAAGCCTTGGATAAAGGGGTTGGAAGGAAATATGCATGTGTGAGCTGGGCAGGGCTTCCAGCTCCTCCTCCTCTGGGAAAAGCTAGCTGAAAATATGTGTCAAGGAGCCAAACGGAGAGGCTAGCAGGGCAGACTAATCAGGGGCATGGAAGATACAAGGCCCAGATTGCAACATTTTCACTGGACCTGGCACTATTTAACACACTTAGGACAATGGAAGGGATGGCAAGATCAGCCAAAGCCACCTACTTGCAGGGAGTAGTGACTAATACCTAGCTGGGCTGTAGGTTGTTTGGGTTAGAGAGGAATGAGAGCTGAGGCTATTCAAACTCAGAAATCAGTAAGAGAGGGGCAAGTGGGGTGACTTTCCAAGATAAGTCAGCTTGGAGTAAAGCACTCCAGTTTTTAGGATTGTTTTTTTCTGGGTTGGACTGAAATTAATCTCCTTTGAACTTTTCCTTGGTCCTAATGCTGCCATTTGAAATTCTTTAATCAGCCCCCCCCCCAAAATTTTTTGTCAATGTAGTGCCTGGCCCATGACAACCAATACAAATCCCATTTGGGTAGGTGTTTGTGTTTTATGAGATATTAAGAAGGTTATAACAAAAATGTTGTAGCTCATATCCCTTCCCCTAGTTTTAGTTAGACTGCCTACTCCAGATGTTTCCAAGGAAAGCAACTCTGCCATGGACACATGTAAGGTTTTACTGCCAGCCTCCTTGTCTTTATCCTACTTGCCATTTCAGGCTCACAGTTCAAGGTGCCATCTCAAAGAGCAATGCATTTTTCTCCTTTTCCTTTGGTCTGCCATCATAAACCCTCTTACAGAATTTTAAGTGTACTCAATATTTGTTAAGTTTCTCTCTTACTAAAAGAAACATATTTTGCTACCCTATCAACCTGCCATATGGATCAAGAAGGGCTTTAATTCATTTGATGTTATCTGAAACTTAAAGCATAAGATTTAAGAAGGAATAACAATGATGCACACATATTGGTAAGTCTGCCTGTGGTCACCTCCACAAATTTGCATATCATAAATGATACTCTTTCATCCTAATTAAGATTTGAAACATTTCTCCTTTTAAAACTAAACCAAGACTTTATTGTTCACTTTGCTTTAACACCACCCAGTTACAGAGAAGAGATAATTAGATTAACCTAGGAGTTATTGAAGGGAATTGAAAAGTTTGGCTAAAAGAGCTTGTGTCTTTTGAGTAAGTATTTTCTACTTCATTTTAATTGCATATTTATGAATTTTTGAGAAATTAAAAAATTTAAACCTGAAGAATTTACATATACTCACATATTTTCCAAGTTTAAGTATAGATAGATAAATAGAGAAGCACTTTCTTTACCTCAATATTATTTACCCTTAATCTGACTGTATATGTGTTTAAAGTGAATATATTTCTTTCAAAACTTATCTTCTTTCCTCATTTTCATTGGGAACTCTATTTCCATTAATTTCCGATCTATCAAAAAAGAAACTATTTTTAAAGATTAAAAATATTTATTTCCTTTTGATCCTTCTTAATAACTGACATAAAAGTAGGTTATGTCCTACTTCCAGAAGAGAGAGCACATGCATAATGAGGAATACATGAAAGGGAGCAAAAAAAGTCATTTATCATTCTCTATTTTCTAAGATACTGAAAATATCAAAGCTGAAATTATTCCTATACATGGTTTTGCTTCCTCTAGAATAATGTGGGCTTATGATGAAACATAAATCCTAGAGAAAATGTAATGACTGTTTAGAAGGAAAAATAGATTTTTCAAAAAATAAACAGAGCAAAAGATGGTAGATTTATAAATGAGGTCAAAAGAGAGAGAATATGAAACATCTGTTGCTAATATGCTTTTAGTGAATATAGTAAAAATTTCCAAATTAAATAGATATAAATTTTTAAAACTTACTTTCTGAACTTTCACTGATAGGTGAAAAGGGAAAAGATCAGACCTCTTAGCAAACCATTCTTATCTCATAATTTTTCTGATTCTTTCTGAGTAACGTAAGATTTTCTTTGACCTTCACAACACTGTGAAATATATGTTCAGATTTCCTATAGCAGGAGTTTGGACTGAGGTTTCTGGGGTTAAGGCCTTGAATGGAGTCATTGTGAGGTGGGAAGAATGTTAATCCATTTATTAACCCTAAGTGCCTCCCAGACATTGCTTACTTAATTCTTCCAAACAAACCTATAAAACAGATATCATCGTCCCCTTTTTACAGACAAGAAAGGTGACAGAGTAAGCAACTTGTTGAAAGGAGAACTGGGATTCAGGCAGAGGTCAGCCTGTCTCTAGAGCTAAGTACCAAATGAAGCCCATTTAGGGTTAAACAAGCTGATATGTGGAGAAAAGGATGTGAAAATAGACTTAAAAATGGAGCTTTTCCTCAGAGACGTTAGTAAATGGATAGAGGAGTTAAAATTTGAAGTAGGCAGTAGAGTGACAATTGAGGTAAATCATTAAGTTAGGTTTCAGTATGGTGCACTCCCTGGAGTTAGGATTTTATCAAGAGTTGTGAGGCAGGGATGGCCTCTTTATGTGAGATTGAAAGAGAGTTTAGATTCACAGTGGAATTTGCATTAAATACTGGTAAAGGATTTGGACACAGCTGTGTTAATTAAACTTCCTTGATGACAAGAATCCTGTAGGTGCTTGTTGGAAACATAAATTCCTGGTCCCACTCAGAGCTGCTGAATCCCCATCTCCTGGAGAAAGCAGCACTGTTCACAAAGGAACCCAGCGTGTACCCTGATCATCAGGAAAATTGGGAGAGGCCAGGTATTGGCCACGGCTCAGGCTTCCCCATTTAGAATCATGTGGTGAGCTCTTTGTAAATACTGATGCCTGGGCTCTAACCCTCAATTAAATAATAATCTCAGGGGGAGATTATTATGTTTAAAAAATTCTCTAGGTGATTCTTTTGGGAAGTCAGGATTGAAATAGCAGACAGATAGTTAGAGATGAAAATAGATACTTCCGTCTTCTGAATTCCTGAAGATCTTCAACAATCCTGTTATTGGCATTTTTTTGCATACTGACTTATTAATATTTGTATACATGTTTTTTACAACAACACTGTAGCCTTAAAGGGCAGAGATGTATTAACTCTATCACCCACATATTTAGCATTGTGATTTTGAGTAAATAGATATTGCTTTGTGCATATAGACAAAGGACATCCTTGGTACCTCTGCTCAAGGACAAGAAATACACCAGGCAAACTGCATGCAAATTTACTCAATGAAAGGGACTTTCCTCTCTACTTGTTTTATAAATTATCAAGACTCATTCGCTGCTGAGCAGTTTATTTATTGTTTGGAATCTGGGGAGCCATTCCTGACACCAGTTTTTTTCTGGGCAGCTCCTGCCTTCGCCTCCCCTGAATCCAGGCTGGTGCTTAGTGACTTGCTTGATCAATAGGATGTGGCCTTTGGGGACTTCCAATGCTAAGTTATAGGAATTTTTGCAACTGTAAGAATTCTGAAGCTCTTATACAAATAAGAGTTCTGGAGCTCTTGCATCATTCATGGAGCCCTGAGCTGCCATGTAAGAAGTACAACCACCCTGAGACCAACACGCTCGAGACAACAAATGCAGAGTGCCTGAAATTAAATAAGGGGAGAGATGCCTGGCCATCCCCCAAAGTACTTCTAGACTAGAGGATTGTTAAAAGATTTGAAGGTCTCCTTAATCTAGCAAAGCATATCATTAAAAAAAATCACTACGATTTCCTGCCAGTAGTATAAAGAAAAATAAAAGTTAAGTAATTTATAATAAAATAATATGTATTGCAATATTTTATTTTATTTTTAAAGAGATTTTTCTCATTTATCTTCAGAGAGAGGGGAAGGGAGGGAGAAAAAGAGGGAGAGAAACATCATTGTGAGGGAGAAACATCTATTGGCTGCCTCATGTATGGACCCCAACCAGGGTACAGGCTCGACCAGGACAGAACCCACAACCCAGGCATGTGTCCTGACCAGGAATCAAACTGGTAAACTATTTGCTTTGCAGGATGACACCCAACCAACTGAGCCACATCAGTCATGGTGTATGGCAATATTTTAATGCCTCAGGTAAAGCACAAAGAAGTAAGGAGGAAAAAGAATGTGTGTGTACGTATAGAATCATTGAAGAATATAAAACTACAAATGCAGGCTCAAATGGGTGTGTTGTGCTAGCCAAAAGCACAACCCAATGCCATGGGTAATGTTACCTTTGGTGACTTCTGAAGATGATAAACACATTTTATATAGTTCTAAACAAAATCAAATACAATATGTCCTGATTTTACACATTAATTACATTCCTAAAAAATTCAGTGTATATTAAAACAGTATAAAATACCTTGTGTTTAGGAATTCTGATCCTTGGTAAGATGGAGAAAGTGTATTTATCCTCTCTCTCTGAAAGCAGCTATGAATCTGCATGAAACAGTTATTTGAGGACTCTGAAGAGTAAATGGGGGCAGATGAATTGGGAAAGACCAGAATTTGTACTACCAAAGAACTGGAAGTGAATTTCCTGTTTTTGCCCTTTCCCATATCTTCCATACCTGGACTCCAGGTCATCTGAAACTCAGAAGAGGGTTCCCAGTCATGGGCAGAAAGAGCTCTTCTCATCGAAGTAACTGAAAAGGAGACTCCTAATCATCAGAATTTTCCAGGAGATCTCCTGCATTTCTTTTTTTTCCCTCCATTTTCTTAAGCCACAGCCCCCAGGCGATTACAGCCTTTGCTGCCGCAGTATGAGTTTGCGGGTACCTAAAACTCTGAGGCGGCAAGACTTCCTTTTTAATGAGAGAAACTGATCGCCAGATGGGGAACAAAATTCCAAAGTGTTCTTCTCTCTCTGTCCTCACACCTCTTTTCCTGGACATGGGCACTGAGTAGAATAACTAATATCCCAGCTTTCCACATGGAGGACCAAAAACAGGGAACCCAGGAAACTAGAAAATACCAGGGACATGGCAGAAAGAGAAAAATCCTCAGGAAAATTAATGAACTCCTGGGCCTACCTCCAAGCTGCAAAAATCTGACTCTAAATATCATACCACAAACTTTGAGAACTGAGCTATGGGTAGACACCACCCCAGTCCCAGACTGGCTATTGGGGTGATGCAGACACAGGACAGATCCTGATAGTATAGCAAAGATATCGTAAATGGAACTAACATTGAAGAAGCAACATACAGAAAGGATAATAGAACAAAAAAGATTTACAGATATAATCTTTTGATTTTCAACAAAGGTTCAAAGGCAAATTAATGGAGAAAAAATAGTCTTTTAAGTAAGTGGTATTGGGAAAATTGGTCATCCATATGCAAAAATAAATAAATAAATAAATAAATATCCCCACCAAAAAACTTAGCCTAAACCTCAAACTTATGTAAAAATTAACTCAAAATGGATTATAGATCTAAATGTAAAACACAAAACTTTAAGTCTCAGAAGGTGATGAATCATTGTGATTTGAAATTAGGTAAAGAGTTCTCTTCCATGACATCAAAAACAACCAATTTTTTTTAAAATTAGTAAATTAGACTTCATCAAAATTTTGCAAAAGATACTATTAAAAGAATAGAAAGACAAATTGTAGATGTGGAGTAAAGATTTTTTAATCACATATTCAACAAAGAATTTATATCCAGAATATATAAAGAGCTTTCAAAATACAACAAGAAGAAAACAACCTAGCTTAAAAATGTGCAAGAGACTTGAACACTTCTCTAAAAATGGTATATACAGTCCTTAACTATGTGGCTTAGTTGGCTAGGTTCTGTCCTGCAAAGCAAAGGGTTGGTGGTTTGATTCTCAGTCAGGACATATGCCTGGGTTGCAGGTTTGGTACCTGGTCAAGGTGCCTACAAAAGGCAACCAGTAGATATTTTTCTCCCTCTCTCGAAAAAATGAATAAAAAAATAGGACTTCCAGCTAAGATGGGAGCATAGGTAGACACACAGTGCCTCTTTGCACAACCAAAAGAAGGACAACAATTTAAAAACAAAAAAAGCAACCAGAACTGTCAGAGAATTGAACTGTATGGAAGTCTAATAACCAAGAAATTAAAGAAGAAACATTCATACAGACCAGTAGGAGGGGCAGAGATGGATAACCCAGTGGAGAGGACTTGTAGCAAGGTGGTGGCTGGAGGATCCAGCGATGCAGTGATTGTGGAACAGAGCATGTAAGGCTGCATCTGGCTGGCAAGGCAGCAGCTGGTGGAGCAGCTGGTCCCACATTGGCCCTCAGATAAACTGGAAGAAACAACAGAGAAGTGGGAAGGACTGTGCAACCCAGGACCCCCCACGGGCAAATAAAGCCTCAAACCTCTGACTGAAAACACCTGTGGGGGATGAAGCAGCAGTGGGAGAAACTCCTAGACTTACAGGCGAGTTTGTTGGAGAGACCCACAGGTCCTAGAATTTACACGAACCTACCCACATGGGAATACCAGAAGGGCCCAATTTGCTCCTGGGAAGTGGGGAAAGTGACTGAAATCCAGCAGAGAGTGGAGCAAGTGCCATTGTTCCCTCTCAGACCACTTCCCCACATACAGTGTCACAACGCAGTGATTTGGGTTGCTCCACCCTGGTGAACACATAAGGCTCCACCCCTCACTATCTAACCGATGGGTCAAGACAAATAAAATGTCCCAAATGCAAGAACAGATCAAAGCTCCAGAAAAAATACAACTAAGCGACTGAAGAGATAGCCAACCTATCAGATGCACAGTTCAAAACACTGGTGATCAGGATGCTCACAGGATTGGTTGAATTTGGTTGCAAATTAGATTAAAAAATGAAGGCCATGCTAAGTGAAATAAAGGAAAATGTACAGGGAACCAATAGTGAAGGGAAGGAAACTGGGACTCAAATCAACAGTGTGAAGAAATAGGATGATTCTTACCTGAGAAAGAAACATCCAACCAGAAATAAATGAAGAAACAAGAATTCAAAAAAATGAGGAGAGGCTTAGGAACCTCCAGGACATCTTTAAACATTCCAACATCTGAATTATAGGGGTACCAGAAGAAGAAGAAGAAGAAGAAGAAGAGCAACAAGTGGCAAAGATATTTGAACAAATAATAAAGGAGAACTTCCCCAATCTGGCAAAGGAAATAGACTTCCAGGAAGTCCAGGAAGCTCAGAGAGTCCCAAAGAAGTTGGATCCAAGGAGGAACACACCAAAGCTCATCATAATTACATTAGTCAAGATTACAATTAAGGAGATATTCCTAGAAGCAGCAAGAGAAAACAAGATAGTTACCTACAAAGGAGTTCCCATTAGACTGTCAGCTGATTTCTCAAAAGAGACCTTACAGGCAAGAAGGGGCTAGAAAGAAGTACTTTAAATCATGAAAGGCAAGGACCTACATCCAAGATTCCTCTATCCAGCAAAGCTTTCATTTAGAATGGAAGGGAACATAAAGTGCTTCTCAGGTAAGGCCAAGTTAAAGGAGTTCATCATCACCAAGCCCTTATTGTATGAAATGTTAAAGGGACTTATCTAAGAAAAAGAAGATCAAAGCTATGAACAGTAAAATGACAACAAACTCACAACTGTCAACAACTAAACCTAAAAACAAAAACAAAAGCAAACTAAGCAAACAAGTAGAACAGGAACAGAACCACAGAATCTGTATGGAAGTCTGACAACCAAGGAGTTAAAGAAGGAACATACATTTGGACAGGTAGGAGGGGTGGAGACAGGTAATTGGGTGGAAGGGATGTACAGCAGGACACTGGCTAGAGGACTGGGTGGGTGAGGTGGCAGCTGGCAGACTGGGTGGTCTCACATTTGCATGTGGATAACCAGGAAGAACAACTGGGGAGCAAGACAGACCACACATCGCAGGGTTCCTGCTCAGGGAAATAAAGCCTCAAAACCTCTGACTGTAAAAATCTGCAGGGGTTGCAATGGCAGGAGAAATTCCCAGTCTCACAGGAGAGTTTGTTGGGGAGATGCACAGGGTTCTAAAACATACACAAACCCACCCACCCAGGAATCAGCACCAGAAGGTCCCAATTTGCTTGTGAGTAGTGGCAGAAATGACTGAAAGCCAGCAGAGAGTTGACCAAGCAGCATTGTTCCTTCTTGGAGCCCTCCCCAACATATAGTGCCACAACACAGCAAAGTGGGTTGCCCACTCTGGTGAATATCTAAGTTTTCCCCTTATGATATAACAGGTGCACTGAGAGAAAGAAATATGGTCCAAATGAAAGAACAGATCAAAACTACAAAAATAGAACTAAGCAATGAAGACATAGCTAACCTATCAGATACAGAGTTCAAAACACCTGGTAATCAGGATGCTCACAGAAATGGTTGAGTGTGGTTGCAAAAATGGAGGAAAAAGTGAAGGCTATGCAAAGTGAAATGAAGAGAAATGTACAGGGAACTAAAAGTGAAGGGAAGGAAACTGGGACTCAAACCAATAACTTGGAGCAGAAACAAGAAGTAAACATTCACCTGGAACAGAATGAAGAGATAAGAATGCAAAACAATGAGGAGAGGCTTAGGAACTTCTGTGACAACTTGAAGTGTTCTAATGTTTGAATCATAGGGGTGCCAGAAGAAGAAGAGGAAGAGCAAGAAATGGAAAACTTATTTGAACAAATAATAAAGGAAAACTTCCCCAATCTGGTCAAGGAAACAGACTTCCAGGAAGTCCAGGAAGCTCAGAGAGTCCCAAGGAAGTTGGATCCAAGGAAGCACCCACCAAAGCATATCATAATTACGTTACCCAAGATTAAAGATAAGGAGAGAATCTTAAAAGCTGCAAGAGAAAAGGAAAGAGTTATCTACAAAGGAGTGCCCATTAAACCATCAGCTTATTTCTCAAAAGAGATCTTTCAGGCATGAAGGGGCTGGAAAGAAGTGTTCCAAATTATGAAAGGCAAGGGCCTACATCCAAGATTACTCTATTCAGCAAAGCTGTCATTTAGAAAGGAAGGGCACATAAAGTGCTTCCCAGATAAGGTGAAGTTAAAGGAGCTCATCTTCACCAAGCCTTTATTAAGTGAAATGTTAAAGGAATTTATCTAAGAAAAAGAAGATTATCAAAAATACGAACAGTAAAATGACAACAATCTCACAGCAATCAACAACTGAACCTAAAACAAAAACCAAAACAAAATAAGGAAACAACTAGAACAGGAACAGAATCCAAGAAACCTAGATCACAGTGAGAGATATCATTGTGGGGGTAGTGGGGGAAAGTGGGTAGAATGGCAAAAAGGCACAAGGAATAAGCATAAATGGTAAGTACAAAATAGGGGTAGGTTAAGTATAGTATAGGAAATAGAGAAGCCAAAGAACTTATATGTGCAAACCATGGACATGAACTAATGGGAGGAGGAGATGCAGTTGTGAAGGGGTTGCAGGGCAGAGGGAATAAAGGGGGGAAATGGGACAGCTGTAATAGTATAATCAATGAAATATATTTTAAAAATAAAAGGCTGACTAATCATTTTCAATAAATTATGTTGATAAAAATAAAGATAAATAGACTTCCGGCCAAGATGGAGGTGTAGCTGGACATGCTGTGCTTCCTCTCACAACAAAGATTAAGGACAACAAAAATATGGAACCAAAAAAAAAGAAAACCCAACAAGGACAGAGAGAAAAATGAATTGTGCGGGAGTCCGACAACAATGATTCACCCAGAGCAGTAAGAGGGGCAGAGTCCATGGCCAGTGGAGTCAGATCACCACACCGGTGGTGGTCCCAGGCATGCAGTCACTCCAGGCGCACAGGCGGCAGCATTGTTGAACGCCAGGAGGCCAAGTGGGGCACACAGGGCAGTGGACCTTGGACACACATTTGCGCACAGATAAACCAGGTGAAAACTGGCAGCAAGATAGACTGTGTGATGCAGAGCCCCAGTGCTGGGAACTGAAGCCTAAAAGCACCCATTGAAAATACTTGTAGGGGCTGAGGTGCTGGGAGGGAGTCCCAGCCTCACAATAGAGTTTGCTGGGGAGACCCATGGGGTACTGGAGTGTGCGCAGGCCCACCCACATGGAAATCAGCACCAGAAGGGCCCAATTTGATAGGAGAAAGAGACTGAAGGGACTGGAATCCGTGAAAAAGCATGGAGCAAGCACCATTGTTTCCTCTCAGATCCTGCCCCCACATCCAGCATCACAACCCAGCTACTGGGCTGCCCCACCCTGGTGAACACCTAAGGCTCCACCCCTCACTACATAACAGCTGCGACCAGACAAAAACAAAAAAAAAAACAAAACCAAGGATGGCTCAAAAGGGAGAACAGACTGGGGCACTGGAGCTAATTCATCTGAGCAACCAGGAGGTGGTCAACCTATCACAGGCAGAGCTCATAGCACTGGTAGCCAACCTATCAGAAGCACAGTTCAAAGCTCTGGTGATTAGGAAGCTCACAGAATTGGTTGATTTTGGTCACAAATTGGAGGAACAAATGCAGGCTACAATAAATGAAATGAAGAAAAACTCACAGGGAACCAACAGTGATGGGAAGAAAACTGGGACTCAAACCAGTGGAGGGGAACAGAAGGAAGAAAGAAACAACCAAACAGAAAAGAATGAAGAAACAAAAATTCAAAAAAATGAGGAGAGGCTTAGGAACCTCCAGGACATCTTTAAATGTCCCAAGATCCGAATTATAGGGGTACCAGAAGGGGAAGAAGAAGAGCAACAAGTGGAAAACATATTTGAACAAATAATAAAGGAGAACTTCCCCAATCTGGCAAAGCAAATAGACTTCCAGGAAGTCCAGGAAGCTCAGAGATTCCCATAGAAGGTGGACCCAAGGATGAACACAGCAAGGCACATCATAATTACATTAGCCAAGATTCAAATGAAGGAGAGAATTCTAGGAGCAGCAAGGGATCAAGGCAGAGTCACTTACAAAAGAGTTCCCATCAGACTGTCAGCTGATTTCTCAAAAGAGACCTTGCAGGCAAGAATGGGCTAGAAAGAAGTATTCCAAGTCATGAAAGGCAAGGACCTACATCCAAGGTGGCTCTATCCAGTGAAGCTGTCATTTAGAATGGAAGGGAAGATAAAGTGCTTCTCAGATAAGTTCAAGTTAAAGGAGTTCATCATCACTAAGCCCTTATTATATGAAATGTTAAATGGACTTATCTCAGAAAAAGAAGATAAAAAATATGACAGTAAAAAGACAGCAAACTCACAGATATTAACAACCACACCTAAAACAAAAACAAACTAAGCAAAGAACTAGACCAGGATCAGGAACACAGAAATGGAGATCACATGGAGGGTTAGCAACAGGGGAGTGGGAGGAGGAGAGAGGGGGAAAAGGTACAGAGAATAAGTAGCACAGATGGTGGGTAGAAGATAGACAGGGGGAGGGCAAGAATAGTGTGGGAAATGTAGAAGCTAAAGAACTTATGATACACGAACATGAACTAAAGGGGGGGAATGTGGGTGGGAGGGGGTGTGCAGGGTGGAGGGGAAAGATGGGGGAGAAATGGGACAACTGTAATAGCATAATCAATAAAAAAGAGAAATGCTTGATTTTCTAAATTTTGTGATGTTTGTGGTATTTAGTTAAACAAACTGTAACTTGTGTAATGTTTCTTATTCTAAATATTTTGGTATCCAATTTGAAATTTATACTTTTGTATTCTTTTTCTAAAAGGGGCCCTTGAAAGTTTATAAGTTACATAAATATTTTAAAATTGTGGTGAAATATGCATAACAAAATTCGCTGTGTTAACTATTTTTAAATGTGCAGATCAGTGGCTTTAAGTAAATTCACATTGTTGTATAACCATTACCACTATCCATTCCAGAACTATTTTCACCATTTCAAACTGAAGCTCTGTACCCGTTAAACTCTAACTCCCCATTCTTTCCTTCACCCAGCTCCTAGTAATCACTGTTCTTTCTGTCTCTATGACTACTCTACATGTCTCATAAAGTGGAATCATATGGTATTGGTTTTTTCATGGTTGGCTTATTTCACTTAACCTAATGTCCTGAAAGTGCATCCTTGTTGTTTCATGTGCCAGAATTTCTTTCCTTTTTAAGGTTGCGTAATATTTCATAGCATATATAGAATACACTCTGTTTATCCATTCATCTATCATTAGACACTTCAGTTTTTTCTACCTGTTGGCTATTGTGATTACTACTGGTGCAAACATGGGTATACAAATATCTCATTGAAATTCTGCTTTCAATTCTATTGTATACACACCCAATTGCCAAAATGCTAGATTATATGGTAGCTCCAATTTTAATTTTTCAAGGGCCCACCACATTGTTTTTTTCATAGCAACTGCACCACTCTCACCAGCAGCGCACAAGAGTTACAATTTCTCCACATCCTTGCTAACATTTGTTGTTTTTTGGTTTTGTTTTTAAATAATAGTAGCCATTTCAATGAGTGTAAAACCCTTAATATATTTTTAAGACATGGCTGGGGGTTTGGTTTTGCTGGACAAGCATTTACACAGCATCGCTGAATCATTTCTCTTCATGGCTACTTCCATGGTCATGGTTAGAATAAAACTCAGTAAAGCCTTTCAGTATCTCTGCTCAGTGCTTCTGTATAGTTTGGCCTCTCCTTTTCTGTTTCTTGAAGTCCTTGGTATCAATCCATTCAAACTTGCTTTTGGGCGATATCACTGATCTCAGCTTTATGGGTTTCTTGTTTATTCATTTTAGAGTTTACTGTATGTACATACATTTCTATCCCACTGAACACGAGGATTCATTCTGCACATTTGTCCATCCTATCATTTGTCATAAAATTTTAAGGTCAGTCTATAAGGATAATTTCCATGTATGCTCAATGGTGATCCCCTTTCTATGTCTGGCTGATGTTATAACTGATATAACTGGTACTGAAGGACCTGTTGATGAAATACTGATGTGCCCTTACTGCCTGATAAATAGTCAATATCTTGTAGCTGTGAGCAATTCCCTACCATCTTGGAGTTGTATAAAGGATTAATTGCTGATGGAGAAGAGGCCTCCAGGCCTGTGTTTAGAAGGGCCCCTGGGATCTTGAAATTCTTTTAAACAAGAGGCCCACATTTCCATTTTCCACTGGGCTCTGCAAATTATGTAGCCTGTCCTGAACAGATTATGTAGAATATGGGAAATTATGTATTAAGTCCTCAACAGAATCATTAACCCTTCAGATATTGGAGCTTTTTCACAAGTGGGAAAGGGATTCTGCCTTAAGGTTTCCTCCAGGGTGCAATGTAGAAATGAGTGCCACACCAGGCTTCTTCGTGCCAATCACAGATTCCCCTTGGCCCTGCTCCTCCTCCATTTATACTGGCCAACATTCTCCTGGGGCCCAAGCCTTCAAAAAGGCTTTCAGAGATAAACATTATTCTGCTATGAGAAATGGTATATTTTTAAGAGGCATGACCCTTTTATAAGTTTATTTTTCTTCCCTGATTCTCACTTCATTATCAAAGATACCCACCCATCTATTTAAACTATGTTGGTATTATTATTATATTTTCTAGAAAAATTGCCTAAATTTTGCTAAATAAATCTTCCCCAAAGGAAACTTGTTTTGGGGGCTTATTTCAGTAAGTAAATTCAGGTAGACATTTAAAAATCATGCAGAATTTCTACCTAATTTCTTCTATATTAGGTCATTGAAAAGGCTTACTTGCAATGTGAATAAATGAGGAGAAAGTACTAGTTACTTCCTCAGATATGGCCTTGATGCACAAGTCCCTTTTTAGCTTGTATGGAAGTTACTAAGTTATCAGAAACACATTTCTATTTGTGTTATACACTTCATCTGTGACATGCACTTTAACTTATCATGCAGAAATGTTGTGGAAATTCATTTGCTAAAGTCAGAATGGTTTGAAAAATGGCACTTTTAAACCAAACCATTATAATAATGAATTCACATTATTACATATGATCATTATTTGACTATATCTAGTATGACAATAATAATATATTGATGATATTCAATGACAGTAAAGATAATTTTCACTCAACATCAGTCACCAACTCTCTTTTATTAAATGATGACATGACAAGCTTAGATTTTGCAACTCAACTCACTACAAAGAGTATTAATGGTATTCTGGACTACATGTTACAGACCAAAAAATAAAATGGATAAACACCATTTGCTCTTTTGATGTCACTCGATCTTTGTGAAATATGAACAATGTTCACAAATAAGAACAAAACTGCTGGTGACAAGTGGTTAAAAGACAGTGAATATTTGAGGCTAAATCAAAGAGAAAAAGAGAGAAGTAGCTTCAGGGTATTTCATCTTGCTAATTAGATACTAGCAGTGTGTACAGCAAACAGCTCTGACAATAATTTCTTGAAACGCTTTATAATTATTTAATAGATAATAATTACGAATCATTTACTATGGGACAGACCCTATGTTGATGTTTTATAAATATTATCATGCAAACCTATTGTGCCCCAGGTCCTCTAGCTGTTCTAGGCACTGGTCACTAGGCAGCACTCAATGAAAGCATCCATTTGAACTTCATCTTCTCTATGAAGCTGCCTGGGGCTAACTCATAGAAAGTTAGTTGTTCCTCCTTCATAGTTCTACTTTCCCTATACATAGTTCACAGCTATAGTTATGAAGCAGTCTTCTTCTTTAGATTGTGAATAGCTTTTCAAAAGTGTGGAATATTATCTTTATGAATAAATTAATAGACATACTCTCAGTTCTCTCTTGGTTGGAATGATACCATCTTCATGATTTACCTGTCTCCACTCTCCTTCCCCAACCCCAGTCAGTGTAGCTATACCCAACAACGCCAAACTTGAGTAATTTAACAAAATTAAAGTTTCTTTCTTGATCACACAAAGTCCAATATGGATATTTATGGTCAGGAAGCAATCTTGAGGAGCTCTCCTCTAAGCAATAACTTAGGGATCCAGGTACCTTCTATCTTCAATATGTGGTTTTCATGGTAGCTGCAGGAGAGAGAACAGAGTGTAAAAGATCAGGCAGAGAGTTTTATGGCTAGGACTAGAAATGTATACATCACTTTGATCTACTCCCATTGACTAGAACCCAGTTACAGAACCTCAATAAATTGGGAAATGTAGTTTTCCAGTGTGTCTGAAAAAACTAGACTAGTTCACATATAATGACATTACCCAGGTGGCTTTCCAGCTGACACAGAGTTGAAGCCCAAAGTCCTTAGAGTGGTCTGCAAAGTACCACCTAATCTGCTCCCCTTCTCGGCCTTATGGCTCCAGCTTCACATCCTCTGCACATTTCCTCACTCCACTGTAGCCACACTGGCTTTAGCTCCTGACTAAGTCTTTGCACTTCTATTTCCTTTGCTTGGGATGTTCTTCTTGGCATGGTTTGGCTGGCTCACTCCTTAGCTGCCTTCAGGTCTTTATTCAATTGTTCCCTTCTCATTGAGACCTTCCCTGGCCATACTACTTACATTTCAACCCACCTCATTCACAATAAATCATAGTGCCTCACTTAGTCTATTATCTTAGCACTTGCCTTTGTCAAAATACTCTACCATTTGCTTATTTAATTTTGTATGGGTTGCCTTCTGCACTAGAAGCTCCACAAGAGCAGAAAATTTGATTCTTTTAAAATCATGCTATATCTTTTGTATTTTGAATTGTATCTAGTGCATAGTGGATGCTCAGTAAATAATTGTTGGCTGAATAAATTTTTGTCAATTAACAAAAGATAAGGATAAATGTTAATGTTTTACAGAAATAGTATTTCCTAATGCTATCTCTAATTATCATTTTAAGAACATTCCAGATGTGAAAGATAATAGAAGGTTTTCAATTTGTATTTTTATGTTAGAAAATGACAGATCATTCTAAATTATCTAAGCAATATTTCAATGACTGAGAAAAGAGTAGAGACAAAATAGAATAAAAGGAAAAAATCTGAACCAAGAAATATCACATGGTTGCCTTGTTCTCTATCCCCAAATCACTTAGTTAAAAAAAAATCTTAGAACAAATGAGAAGAGTCACCTAAAATGGGAAGACAAAGAAACAACCCCAATCAAAAGTAAAGGATGAATATCTAGAAACAGCACTAAATGAAATTGAGGCAAACAATCTATTAGATATTGAGTTCAAAATAATGGTTATAGAGATGCTTAAGGGGCATGGTGAGAACTGTAAGGAAATTTATGAAAGCTACAAGGAACTTACTGGGAACTACATTGGCATGACAAAGGACATAGAAACTACCAATAAGAGCCAGGAGGAAATGAAGAATAAAGTATTTGAAATGAAGACTACACTAGAAGGAATTAAAAGCAGGCTAGATAAAACAGAGGATCAAATCAGTGAGCTGCAGGACAAGGTAGAAAAAACCTCCCAGACAACAACAAAAAAGACTCAAAAAGAGTGAAGAAGGTTTAAGGGAGATACAGGACAACATGAAACATAATAATAACCATATAAGAGGAATGCCAGAAGGAGAAGAAGAAGAGGAAGGGTTAGAAAACCTGTTTGAAAAAGTAATAACAGAAAACTTCCCTAACTCAATGAGGAAAAAAAGCCATGCAAGTCCAGGAAGCACGGTTCATCCCAATCAAGATTAATCCAAAGAGACACATGGACATGAACTAAAGGGGGGCAATGTGGGTGGGAGGGGTGTGCAGGGAGGAGGGGAATGATGGGGGAGAAATGGGGCAACTGTAATAGCATAATCAATAAAATATACTAAAAAAAGATTAATCCAAAGAGGCCCACTCCAAGACACATTATAATTAAAATGGCATAATTAAAAGACCAAGAAAGAATCTTAAAGGCAGCAAGGGAGAAACAGCTAGTATATATGAGGGAGCTCCAGTAAGGCTATTTATTAATTTCTCAACGGAAACACTACAAGCCAGAAGGGAATGGCAAGAAGTATTCCAAATGATGAGAATCAAAGGCCTACAACCAAGACTACTCTAACCAGTAAGGCTCTCATTTAAAATGGAAGGCAAGATAAGGAGTTTTTTAGTTGAAAAAAGCCAAAAGAATACGTCTCCACCAAACCAGCATTGCAAGAGATGCTACAGGACTGCTTTAAGATGATGAAGAAAAAGGGGGGGTGAGAGAGGGAGGGAGAGAGAAACACATGCACAAAAGGAAAAAATACCTATCAATAATACCCTGAAATGTAAATGGATTAAATGCTTCAATCAAAAGATATAGGGTAGCTGAATGTACAAGAAAACATGACCTGGGTATATGCTGTATACAAGAGAGCAACTTCAGAACAAAACATCCACAAAGACTGAAATTAAAGGGATGGAAAAAAATATTCCATGCAAATGGACATAAAAAAAAAAAAAGCTGGGAGTCTTCCAAGCAAGATGGAGGCATAGGTAGACACACTGTGCCTCCTCGCACAATCAAAATAGGACAACAACAAATTTAAAAACAAAAAGACCCAGAACTGCCAGAAAATCAAACACTATAGAAGTAGGATAACCAAGGAGTTAAAGAAGAAACATTCATCCAGACTGGTAGGAGGGGCAGAGCCAGGCAGCCGGGCAGAGAGGACTTGTGGCAAGACAATGGATGGGGGACCACGTGGGCAAGGTGGCAGCTGGCGGAGAGGGCAATTGCACATTTGCATGCAGATAAACAGGGAGGAACAACTGGAAAGTGGGACAGACCACACGACCCAGGGTTCCAGCGTGGGGAAATAAAGCCTGAAAAACTCTGACTGTAGAAACCTGTGTTGGTTGAAGCATTAGGAGAAACTCTCAACCTCACAGGAGAGTTCTGTGGAGAGACCCACAGGGTCTGAGAACATACACAAAACAACCCATGTGGGAATTAGCACCAGAAAGGCCCAATTTGTTTGTGGGTAGCGGTGGAAGTGACTGAAAGCCAGCAGAGAGCCATGCAAATAGCATTGTTCCCTCTCAAACCCCTCCCCCACATGCAGAGCCACAACGCAGCAACATGGGTTGCCCAGCCCTGGTGAATACCTAAGGCTCTACCCCTTACTGTGTAACAGGTGAGCTGCGAAAAAAAAAAATGTCCCAAATGAAAGAATAGATCAAAAAGCTCCAGAAAAAATACAACTAACGATAAACAGATAGCCAATCTATGCACAGTTCAAAACACTGGCAATCAGGATGCTCACAGAAATGGTTGAGTATGGTCACAAAATAGAGAAAAAAGTGAAGTCTATGCAAAGTGAAATAATGGAAAATGTACACAGAACCAACAATGAAGGGGAGGAAACTGGGACCCAAATCAATGGTTTAGACCAGAAGGAAGAAATAAACATCCAACCAGAACAGAATGGAGAAACAAAATTCAAAAAAAATGAGGAGAGGCTTAGGGACCTCTGGGACAACTTTAAACCTTCCAACATCTGAATCATAGGGGTGCCAGAAGGAGAAGAGAAAGAGCAAGAAATTGAAAGTTTATTTGAAAAAACAATGAAGGAGAACTTCCCCAATCTGGCTAAGGAAATAGACTTCCAGGAAGTCCAGGAAGCTCAAAGAGTCCCAAAGAAGTTGGACCCAAGGAAGTGTACAACAAGGTACATCATAATTACATTACCCAAGATTAAAAAGAAGGAGAGCAGCAAGACAAAGGAGACAGTTATCTACAAAGGAGTTCCCATAAGACCATCAGCTGATTTCTCAAAAGAAACATTATAGGCAAGAAGGGGATGGAAAGAAGTCTTCAAAGTCATGAAATGCAAGGACCTATATCCAAAATTATCTATCCAGCAAAGCCATTATTTAGAATGGAAGGGCAGCTAAAGTGCTTCCCAGATAAGGTCAAGTTAAAAGAGTTCATCATCACCCAGCCCTTATTATATGAAATGTTAAAGGAACTTATCTAAGAAAAAGAAGATGATCTAAACTATGTACAGTAAAATGACAATAAACTTACAACTATCAACAACTGAACCTAAAAACAAAAATGAAAACAAAACAAACTAAGCAAACAATAGAACAGGACCAGAATCATGGAAATGGAGATCACATGGAAGGTTAGCAGTGAGGGGAGGGAGAGGGGGATAAAGAGGAAAATGGTACAGGGAATAAGAAGCATACATGGTTGGTAGAAAATAAACAGGGGGCGGGTGTTAAGAATTATGTAGAACATGTAGAAGCCAAAGAACTTATATGTACAACCCATGAACATGAACTAAAGGGAGGAGGAATGCAGGTGGGAGGGGGTGTGCTGGGCAGAGGGGAATAAAGGGGGGCAAATGCGACAACTGTAGTAGCATAATCAATGAATAAAATATATTAAAAAAGAAATGTGGTTGCAATAAATAAAAAATAAGATATGTGCAAAGAAAAAAGAATAAAAGCTGGGACAACAACACTTATATCAGAAAAATAGACTTCAAAACAAAGGCTATAAAAGAGACAAAGAAGGTCACTACATTTAAGGGAACAGTCCATGAAGAAGATATAACCCTTGTAAACATATATGCACCCAATATAGGAGCATCTAAATCTATAAGAAAAATCATGGAGGACTTGAAGAAAGATAGCTCCAGCAACAGACTCATTATAGGAAATTTTAATACCTCATTGTCAACAATAGACAGATCTTTCAAGCAAAGAATCAACAAGGATTTTGTGTCATTGAACAACACTCTAGATCAAGTGGTTTAATTGACATATACAGAACCTTCCACCTCAAATAAGCAAAATACACATTTTTCTCAAACACACGTAGATGATATTCAAAGATAGACTACATGGTTAGACACAAAATAAGCCTCAACAAATTCAAGAAAACTAAAATTATATCAAGCATCTTCTTGGATCATAATGACTTGAAACTAGAAACCAACCTGAAGGAAAAAAAAAAACTATAAAATATTCAAACAAACAAAGCCCAGAGCAAGTAGAAGAAAGGAAATAATCAAGATCAGAGCACAATTACATGACATAGAGACTAAAAGAATAATTCAAAGGATCAATAAACCCAGGAGCTGGTTCTTTGAAAAGATAAACAAAATTGACAATCCTTTAACCAGATTCATTGAGCAAAAAAAAAGAGAGGCCCCAAATAAATAAAATCAGAAACCAAAGAGGAGAAGTTACAACCAACACCACAGAAATACAAAGGATTGTAAGAAATTACTATGAACAACTATATGCCAAGAAATTGGACAACCTGAGTGAAATGGACAATTTCTAGAAACATACAACCTTCCAAAATTGAATGAAGAAGCAGAAAACCTGAATAGACCAATAACAACTAGTGAAATTGAAGCAGTGATCAAAAGACTCCTGGCACAAAAAACACCTGGACTGGATGGCTTCACAGGCAAATTTTACCAAACATTCAAAGAAGAACTAATTCCTATGCTTCTGAAACTATTCCAAAAAATTCAACAAGAGTGAAGACTCAAACTCTTTTTATGAGGCCAACATTATCCTGATTCCAAAACCAGTTAATGAGACAACAAAGAATGAAAATTACAGGCCAATATCTCTGGTGAACATACATGCTAAAATCTTCAACAAAACATTGGCAATATCGATCTAGCAATGCATTAAAAAGATCATACACAATGATCAAGGGCTATTCATTCCAGGGATGCAAGGAGGATGGTACAATATTTGCAAACCAATAAACATAATACAACACATAAACCAAATAAAGACAAAACCCACATTGTATCAATAGATGTTGAAAAAGCATTTGATAAAGCCCAGCATCCATTTAGGACAAAAACACCCAGGAAAGTGTGAATAGAGGGAGTACACCTCAACATAATGAAGACCATATGCGAGAAACCTACAGCCAACATCATACTCAATGAGCATAAACTAAAAGCTTTCCCACTAAGATCAGCAACAAGACAAGGATGTCTGCTTTCACAACTCCTATTCAACACAGCAACCAGGCAAGAAAAGGAAGTAAAAGGCATCCAAATTAGGAAGGAAGAAAAAAAACTGTCATTATTTGCAGACACCATGATAGTGTACCTAGAAAACTCTATAGTCTCCACTAACAAACTATTTGACCTAATAAGAGAAATTGGTGAAATAGCAGGATATAAAGTCAATATTCAGAAATCAAAGGGATCTTTGTACACCAACAATGAAATATCAGAAACATAAACTAGGAAAAAATCCCATTTACTATAGCAACAAGAAAAATAAAGTACCTAGGAATAAATTTAACCAAAGAAGTAAAAGACCTGTACTTGGGAAACTGCAAAACACTGAAGAAAGAATTTAAGGGAGACACAAATAAATGAAAGCATATATTGTGTTCATAGATTAGAAGAATTAACATCATTAAAATGTGCATACTATCCAAAACAATCTATAGACTCAATGCAATACCTATTAAAATACCAATGGCATATTTCACAAATATAGAACAAGTATTTAAAAAATATATATGGATCAAAAAACAACCCTGAATATACTCAGCAATCTCTAGAAAGAACAAAGTTGCAGGGATCACAATACCTGACATCAAACTATACTACAAGGCCACTGTAATCAAAACAGTCTGGTACTGGCATAAGAACAGACACTTAGATCAATGGAACAGAATAGAGAGCCCAGAAATAAACCCATGTCTCTGTGGTCAATTGACACTTGACAAAGGGGACAGGAGCATAGAATGGAATTAAAAATAGCCTCTTCAATAAATGGTGTTGGGAGATCTGACAGGTACATGCAAAAATAGGAAACTAGACCATCAACTTACACTATACACTAGAATAAACTCAAAATGGATAAAAAGACTTAAATATAAGTTGCAATATCATAAAAATCCTAGAGAAAACATAGTCACTAAAATTTCAGATATATTAAGTAGCAATATTTTTATTGATATATCTCCTAGGGCAAGGAAAATGAAGGAAAAAATAAACAAATGGTACTACTCAATTAAAAAGTTTCTGCATGGCTAAAAAAACAATCATCAGAATGAAAAGGGAACTGACCATATGAGAAAATATATTTGGCCATGATACCTCAGACAAGCGTTTGATCTCCAAAATATAAAAAGAAACCATACAACTCAACAGCAGGAAGACAAACAATCCAGTTAAAAAATGGGACAAGGACCTGAAAAGACACTTCTCCAAGGAGGACATAGAGATGGCCCATAGACATATGGAAGGATGCTCAACATCACTAGCCATCAGAAAGATGCAAATTAAAACCATAATGAGATACCATCTCACAATGATCAGAATGGCCATCATTAATAAATCAACAAACAACAAGTGCTGGCGAGGATGTGAAGAAAAAGGAACCCTAGTGCACTGTTGGTGAGAATACAGACTGGTGCAGCCAAGTGGAAAACAGTATGGAATTTCCCCCCCAAATTAAAATGTAACTGCCTTTGGATGCATTGATTCCACTGTCTGGATTATACCCTAAGTCCCTGAAACACCAATTCAAAAGAACCTATGCACCCCAATGTTTATAGCAGTATTATTTACAACAGCCAGATGCTGGAAACAGCCTAAGTGACTATCAGTAAATGAGTGGATCAAAAAACTATGGTACATTTACACAATGGAATACTAAGCAGCAGAAAGGAAGAGGGAATTCTTACCCTTGGCAACAGCATGGATGGAACTGGACGCTATCATTCTAAGTGAAATAAGCCAGGTGGTAAAAGAGAAATACCACATGATCTCACCTATAAGAGGAACCCAATGAACAAAACAAATGAGCAAAATAGAATAAGATGCATGGAAACAAGGAAGAGACTGACACTGACTGGAGGTATAGAGGGAAGGGGATAAGGTGGAAAGAAGAGGAAGAGACTAATCAAGAAACATGTATGAATGACTCACAGACATGTACAACAGGGTAGGGACTGACTGTGGGAGTGGGGGGTAGGCTGGGTGGAGGAGAGCAAAGGGAGAAAAATTGGGACAACTGTAATAGAACAATAAAATATTTAATTGAAAATACTAAAAAACCCTTACAATCTTGCTTGATTAGTGTGGCTCAGTTGGTTGAGTATTGTCCTATAAAGCAAAAGGTCACTGATTTGATTCCTGGTCAGGGCACTTGCCTGGGTTGTGGGTTGTCCTTGTTGCGGTTATGCAAGAGGCAGCTGATCACTGTTGCCTCACACAGTGATGTTTCTCTCCCCTTCTTTCTTCCTCCCTTCCTCAAGTGTCCATCAGTAGATGAATGAATAAACAGCTATGGAACATTTACACAATGGAATACTCTTGGGCAGTAAAATAAAAAAAAAAAAAAAGAAAGAAAGAAAGGAAAGAAAATTTTACCTTTCATGAGAGCATAAATGGACTTGGAAAACGTTATGCTAAGTGAAATAAGGAAGTCAAAGAAAGACAAATACCCTATGATTTCACTCATATGTAGAATCTAATGAACAAACTGAGCTAGCATGCAAAATAGAGACAGGCTCATAGATAGAGAGCAGGCTGACAGCTATGGTGGGGTGGGGTGGGGTGGGGTTAGGGGGTGGAGGAATCAAGAAAAAAGGGAAAAAAACTCATGGATATGGACAATAGGGTGGTAAATGCAGGGTGGGAGGGTATAAGGGTACTAAATGTTAATGAAAAAATATAATAAAAGAATAACAAATTTTGAAAAAGAAAAAGAACTCCATGAGCACAGAAAAGATAAGTAAATAAAATCTTTAAAAATAAAAAAAATAAAAAGCAGTCTTTGTAAGTTAATAGAATCATTTTACTAACAATTTCTTATATTTGTTTGTATATTACAGGTTAACTATTCCTTCACTTCAATGGTAAACCTTCATTTATTTAGAAGGGATGTTGATGCATCCCTTCTAAATAAATGATGCAGCTGGATTTTCTTCTCTGCTTGTTGGATGGCAGAACTATTGAAATTGGGGTGTCAAGCTACGTGAGGAAAAGGTACTGGTTAATACCTCCCTTTGCCTGAAGTTTTGCAGAGAGAACAGGTGAGGACAGGAAAGTTTGGTTAAGACACTGATAACTCTCAAGATACATCATAATGGTGCAAGAATTTGTGGGTTTAGAATTTTATGAGAGAAACTACATAGGTACTAAAACTGTCATTGGTTTACTGTTGGGTAAGAGAAATGTGATCCCTAATGAAAGATCTGGAATGAATGGAATGAATTGTTGGAAAGAATACTGAACAGATCAACTAATAAATATGTGAGCATATCTAATCAAATATTGACTATATTAAACAAAAACAGTAATGCCTTATTTGCAGGGCTTAAAGAAACCCCAAATGTAAAGCAGGATAGTG
Organism: Anoura caudifer; assembly: GCA_004027475.1. NCBI lineage: Eukaryota > Metazoa > Chordata > Mammalia > Chiroptera > Phyllostomidae > Anoura > Anoura caudifer. Next base: position 44,006 of record PVKU01006270.1, read on the forward strand.
TTTGACAGGATCGTGTTTACCAGTCATTTTATATCTTTTCTATGAATTGTTTGGTTATGAGTTTTGTCCATTTTCCCATTGGATGTTTGGTCTTCCCCCTTAAAATTTAAAGGTCACTAGAGCATTTTTAAGGGTCTGTGGTTGCACACTGCTGGAAATGGAAGTCTAAATGCTTGCCACTCACAAAATGTGGTCTGCGGATGATCATCATCTCCATCAGTGAAGAGTTTGACATCATTGGGGAGCTTGTTAGAACTGTAAAATTTGGGGCACCAGACCTGACATTCTGAATGAGAACCTGCATTTTAACAAGATCCTAGTTGATTTCTATGTCTAATAAAGTGAGAAACCCTGGTCTCAATGATCTCTTAAAGATCTCATACTGCATCTCCTCTAGGAACCTCTCCTGACTAAAATAGAAGTGAAAGATGCCCTGGCCTGTGTAGCTCAGTGGGCTGAGCACTGGCTAGCGAACCAAAGGTTTGGTTCACCCAGTCTAGGGCACATGTCTGGGTAGCAGGCCAGGTCCCCAGTAGGGGACACATGAGAGACAACCACATATTGATGTTTCTCTCCCTCTTTCTCCCTCCCTCCCTCTCTCTAAAAATAAATAAATGAAGTCTTAAAAAATAAAAGTGGAAGGAGGGGACTGTATTCCTCCAATACCATTAACCCTAACTGGTGTCTATGAACTCATGTGTTATATTAATTGCATACCTTTTCCCAGATGCTCTATTTTGAAGGAAAGGTTGTATCTTCTACATGTGTTAGCAAAATTTTAAAAAGCTTGTTTTCTAAAATTAATCAACCCATGTTCTTAGAAAACAAGCATGATAAGAAACATTTAGAAAATACAGTACAGTATAATGGTTTGTCAAAAAATTAAATATAAAATTACCATATGATATGGCAACTCCACTTCTGGGTGTATACCCAAAATAATTGAGAGTAGAGGCCCAAAGAAGCATTTGTACACCCATGTTTATAACAGTGTTATTCACACTAGCCAAAAGGGGAAACAACCCAATAAGTGTCCATTTATGCATGAATTGATTTAAAAAAATGTGATATGTACACACACACACACACAATGGAATAATGTTCAGGCTTAAAAGGAGGAAGTTCTGACATATGCTATGTGAAATAAGCTAGACACAAAAAGAATTATATTGTATGATCCTATTTATATGCGGTACCTAGAGTAGTCAAATTCCTACAGACAGAAAAATAGAATGGTAGTTGCCAGAAACTGAGGGAAGAGGGAGTTACTCTGTAATGGCTATAGATAGAGTTTCAGTTTGGCACGATGAAGAAAGTAATGGAGGTGGATGTTAACAATAGTTGCACACCAATGCAAATGTGCTTAATGCCACTGAACTGTGCACTTAAAAATGGTTAAAATAGTAAACTTTATATCACATGTATTTTACCAAAATAAAAAATCCAAAGCCTATTCACCATTAGATTGTAAGAAACTTCAAAATTTCATTATTACAAATTTTGATCTCTAGTAATGCCTTGTATACAAAGGGTTCATATTTTTACTAGAAGTTTCAACTTTCATAGGAAAAAAGAAGTATAAAATTAATAGATGCTTATTTTTAAAATGTGCTTAATGCAAGGATAAAATAAAGAATGAAAGCCTCCTCTGCACTTCCTTGGATGCTACAGTCCACAGGTCTGACTACTCTTTAGAGGTTAATTTTTATTTATGCTAATAACAGATGTGCTCTTTCAGGATATACCTGGAAAAGATTTTAAATGAATCATGTGTCATTAAGACATACACAAATCCTATAGCAAACCTAACCAGGAAATGATACAGTAAGAGGTTTTTTAAACATTAGAAATTTTTGAGCATAGTACAGTCATTTATATGCAGTTTTTCAAAACTGGCTACAACTGTATCTCCACTATCTACTAGTTTCATCTTCAACTAAAGGAAAACTTTCTTTCTGCAGTGTTGAGACAAGCAAGACAGTCACTCCTCAAGCAGATGGATGTATCTTCCACCACACTTAAATACCATCCATTCCCATTCCACAAAGTGCCTTCGCTTGGAGCTGCTGCTCCTTTTGTAAAGGTATGACTGCCTCTCTCCAGGAGTTGATGCGGTAAAAACTCACACAATTCTAGGTGGGGATTTAAAAACAAAGGCTTTAGTAAATATATTAGCTTCCAAAAGTCATTTATTTACTAAAGTACCACAAACGGGGTGGCTTAGAACAACAGAATTTACTTTCTTAGAATCCTGAAAGCTAGAATTCCAAAATCAAGTTGTAAGCAAGGTCATACTTTCTCCAATGGCTCAAGGGAAGAATCCTTTGTCTTGCTCAGCTTCTGGTGGTTGCCAGCTATCCTTTGTGTTCTTGACTTGAAGATGCATCATTCCAATCTCTGCTTTTGTTGCCAGATGGCCTTCTCCTTGTATGTCTGCATCTGTGTCTCTTCTTTTCTCATAAGGATGTCACTCATGTTGGTCCAGTATGACCTCATTTTAACTTGGCATCTGCAAAAACCTTATTTGCAAATAAGGTCACATTCACAGGTACCAGGATTAGGACTTCCAATATTTACTTTGGAGGGATACAATTCAACCCATAACAGAAGAACCAAATTCCTGCTGAAACTTAAACATGAGCAATGTTCTGTTTGTTAATAACACACTTTACCAGGAAGAAAGGTCTCAGCTCTAGGTTGCTGGGAAAATCAGTCTTCCTGGGCTTAGTTCACATTTCCACGCTTTTTTCTTGACTATAAGAACTTGCGCTTGGTTAGATACTGTTGGTGACTACTGTCAGCACCTTACATTTCACCCCCTGCTTCCCAAATGAAAATCTGAATTCTAGAATGTAATGAGTCAGCAAGCAAGCACAGAATTTAGGGCTGGTAGAGATGAGGATGAAATTAGAAGGCTGGGGAACTTTTCACTATCCAGATGTATTGTGCTCTTTTCTTTGCTCATGTATTTGTTAAATGAAATGAAACAAAAAAGGAAAATGAAAAAAAAGAATAAAACCCCACAATTTTGTGTGCTTTTGTTGTTGTTTTTAATATTTACAATCTATTTCCCTTCTATGGAAGTAGATATTGTTAAGCGACTCAAGTTAACATGGTGGGTAAAAGGTTTGTGCTGTTTGGGACTTCTTCAGGAGTCAGAAACTCAAAAGGGAAATCTTAATTTGGAATTCTCAGACTAGCATCTGATAGTTCAGGTAAGAACTGAACTTACAGTACTTGCTGGTGTGGCTCATTTGGTTGGAGTGTTGTCTGGTAGACTGAAAGGCTGAGGGTTCAATTTCCCATTAGGGTATGTATCCAGGTTTCCGGTTCCATCCCCAGCTGGTCATGTACAAGAAGGCAACCAACCAATTGATGTTTCTCTCTCACATTGAAGTTTCTCTCTCTCTCTCTCTCTCTTTCTCTCTCTCTCAAACCAATGTAGTAAAAAAAAAAAGTCCTCCAGATGAGAATAAAAAACAAACAAATGAAAAGAACTGAACTGACATATACCAGTGTAGCTCAGAGGTGTAAATTTTGGGTGTGGATGGACTTATAAAACAGCTTGAGGCAGGGAGAAGTGGCCCTGTATCCCTGTTCTATTGGGATTACTCAGTCTACTCTTGCAACAGAAAAGGCCTGGAAAATGTCTAGGCCATTCCATGATTTCGTAGAGGATGTAGATTTGTGTGAAATTGTTTTTACTATACACACATTACTTGTTTTGTTTCTCTTTCAGGCCGTCAGACTCACTCAGTGCCACATCCTAGGTTCCAATTGATTAAGACCAGGAAAACAATTCAAACCAACAAGCATTTATTGAGTGCTGATTGCATGCCTAACCTCCAGTCTTATGTGTAAGAGCTGCCCATTAAGTCATGAACGGCAGTGTTTTGTTTCTAGCAGTTGATTGGTAGTTTTCTCTACCACTTTAAGATTCTGCGTTTAGGCCAGTGTTTGGTTTTCTGGCAGAGTGGAATGCAATGGGCGGCCTCCTTCGCCGCAGTAACGCCCCCGGACACTTCGGCGGGAGGAGCAAACGGGATTCCCCTGAAGGTTGGCGAGGCCAACGCTCACATTGCGGAAGCCAGGTTAGCAGGTAAAGAGCTGTCCATCAGCAGGGTATGGGCGTGCCCTGCTCAAACTGGCCAACCAGCCCCCTCCTCCGAGAATCCGCCCAAATACAAACCACCGAGCATGCGCTAAGGCCCGTACGCAAATTGGCCTTTCCAGCACGTTTCCCCGAGGGGTCACTGTTAGGCTGCTTAGGGTATCCTTAAAAAATAGGGGAAAAGAAGAAAAATTAATGAGTGTCCTTTGCGATGGGAAAGCGGGAAAGGCTAGGTGAAGAAATTCCGAGTGGTGGTTGCTCGCAGCCGGCAGCTCTTGGGCAGGCATATCCTGTCATATCAGCCTCTTGTAGATTGTCTTTAAAGAAGACATATGCGAATGCGAAACTCAGAAGTTTTGATCCTGTCCAGGGTGACGCAGCAGGTCGCCCTTGCGAGCTGGGTGTCTGCGTGGTTAGCAAGCGACTCCTGCCCACAGTGTTCCTTATCGCGGGATGCTCACTTAGGGTCCCAGAAGCTTCCCACATTTCTTCAGAAGCCTCTGGGGCGCTCCGTCTGGCCCGCACCGACGCGGCTTCCGAACGTCCCTGTGTTCTCTCCGTGCCCTATAAAGGCCACCTTCTTGAAACTTCCATCCCCACAGGCCCCAGGCGCACAGGGGGACAAGATGCCATCATGCCCGGACCGTGAGGGTGACCGCGGAGGGTCCCCAGAGCCCTGGAGGTGCTCCATGGGCAGGGAACCCAGGGTTCCCCCCCCCCCCGCCCCAGGGAATAGGCGCCAGTTCAAGGGTGTTCGCCTGAGCTAAGCGCCCTCCCGCCGGCCTGCGCCACCCTCACCTTAGCCCATGGGGCCTGCGGCCCGGGGCGGCTCAACCGGAGCGGAAGCGCTCCTTGGAGCCACCTGCCCCGCTGGGGGTACCGCACGGCGCGCTACATGCATCGCGCCGCCTCGATACCGCACTGCGCAGCGCGGTGCTGGCCGGACACCCCTTCAGGGCCCGCGGTCCCGCAGCGCCAGCCCCTCCTCCGTCCGCCCCGCCCCACGCCGCGCCGGACACCCCGCCCCGGAGAGGCGGCCTGGCTCGCGCCTGCTGTGGGAGGCTGGTGGCATGGGGCAGTCGCCGCCACCGCCGCAAGCACGGTTACCCTTAGCGAGCCCAGGCTCTGCTCCAAACGCGAGGAACAGAAGACGTAGATAGGGTGGCCTCGCAGCTTGACAGAGCTCGGAGGGCGCGGCCTGGGCTTCGCCCCCAGGACACTCTGCGAGGGAAACAGGCGGAGGCGCTGGGAGCCTGGTGCGGGCGGGGCGCCGAAGACGCACCTGGCGGCCGCGCGGCTGGGCCAGACCCCGGGAGCAGGCGCTGCGGCGGCAGCTGCGAGGATGTCGCAGCTATCCCTGCTCCCCGCCTCGGCGGAGACTCGGAAGTTCACCCGGGCGCTAAGTAAGCCGGGCACAGCGGCCGAGCTGCGGCAGAGCGTGTCGGAGGTAGTGCGCGGCTCGGTGGTCCTGGTGAGTGAGGGATAGGAACGGAGGGAGGTGGGCGGGCGGCCACTTCCTCCACGCTCTTCCAAGCGGGCTGGGCAGAAGTGGAGAAGTCGATCCTGCTGGGTCTTAAATATTAAGAGGTGGTGGGAAAGAGGGGCGGGGGCGTTGGACGGGGAGAAGAAGACGGTACTGGACGGGGAGCAACTTCCAGATCCCACCCTGCATCCGGAGGTCCTCGCCTCACTGCTGCCCTGTACCTGGGAGTGAGATCGCTATCTCCGCTTCCCATCCCCCAGCCAGTTTACCTCTCCAACTGGGAAATCACCCCCACCCCTAGTCCCTCCCACAGCCCTATTTTCCTTTGGTTTGTAGAGACGCTTGACACCTGTAGCTTGAAGGGGCGCAGGGGCATGGAGATGGGGGTTTCCTTTCCCGGTCCGCAACATAGGGTTGGGAGATGGCCCTGAGGATCCTTTGGGTGGGCTGGGCTCCAAGAGCGAAGGGGCTCTTCATCCTCTTCATCTAGCCGGCATCCTGAGGATTGGCCTCCTCTTATAAAGGGGTGATAGGAACCGTTGGTAACTTCAGCTTGGTGCAAATTAGTATGATGTTTGGGGATTTGAAGCAAGTGAAGCAAGCATCTCCGAGATTAATCTGGTTGCAGCAGAAGATCTTTAGAGAATAGACCCCTGGATGTGAGGGAGATGAAGTTTTAAATCAACTTTTCCACAGCCAGGGCTGGCCCTGCTATGTTGGGAAACTCAGTATGCCTGATCAATTGGATGGTCCAGGAGAGGAGCGACATATGAGCAGCAGCGTGTTTTTCCCGGCAGCTGGAAACTTTTAGTAGCAACTCGCCTTGTCGCTGACATTTGTTTTCTTGAAAGGGGCTTGTTTGTGGGTGGGTAACTCATGGTGTTTGTTGGAATGATGCAAGAAGATGGGCCTTGGAAGTGATTCACTGGGCTTTGTAGCAGTGTTTGTGCGGTATTATCAGGGTGGAGTGCCAGGTCCCTTAAAACAGGGGCTGGGCATCTTTTTGGTGGCCGATAGATGCCCTTCCTGGGCAAACACAGGATGGCATGAGTGATGTTTTGGAGATTGGAGATGAAGTTTCTCCGATTTCCAAATTCAGCTTGCTCAGTTTGATTTTTCTCTCAATTGCCAGCTCTACCACTTCACTCCAGATTCCACAAACTCTAATTTGTTCCATAATAAACAGGGATTCTGTTTTGCTGTTTTACTGAAGTTGATCCGTTGATGATATGGAGTAGAGGCAGAGTTGGCAAAAGACCAGAACCTGGCACCTCATCCATAACCCCAACTAACTTCTGTTGATTTGGTTTTAGTAGGACATGTGCATCTTCCCAGCTTTAGCTGATGTATGTATGTTAGCCAATGTGTGTATGCATCCTCTCTGTTTCACAGGAAACTTAGTTCTTTAAACTGGGGGCTACTGGTCTCATAGGGATTTGTGGCAAAAAGAAGGGTGAATAAAATATAACTTTGCCGTGATTTCCCAAGTGTGGCAGACCTGTACTGAAGAGGAGGTATTAGCTTAATAAGCCATTCCGTTGAGCATAGAAGTGCCAACATAGACACAACACTGCTTATTATTGATATTCAACAGTCCTTGAATATCTACTTTTCCTTTTGGAGAATGGCCTACTGATAGTGACTTACTGTTCATTCTTGTGTGTGACATTCTTCCACTGTGTTACCTTATGACATTTTTAATAGGGTATCTGTTTTTCCCTGGATACCTTTAAGCATGAACACTGGGCTGGTGTCTCAATTTGTAGTGCTGTTTATCTGTGGTCACTTGTTTGATGAAATCTGTTATGAAACAAATACAAACTGTAGGAAAGCAGCTGGGCCTATTCTGGTGAGTGAAAGGATCCCCCTGAATGGGAAATGTATTGCAATGGTTCTGCATTGCAGAAGGAGGATTTGGGATAAGTTATAGATACTAAAAATTACCCATAAATTTCAATTTCCTCACCTCCTGCCAGGTACTCTGCCACTGTTTCCTTCTTCTTGCTGCTCCCCTGTGTCTGCCAGGAAGTCACAGCAGGTGCATCTCCCACACAGGTTCTGGCTCAGCTTTGTTCTGGGAGGATCTAAGAAAGTAACTCTGATACATGCAGGAGGCAGAGCCACAGCCAAGCCAGGCTTTGGAATCCTGTGGTCCACTGATCTATGCTTGGATGGAAGTATTACTTTGCTCTATCTTTGACGACTTGGGTCAGAGCTAATACAATGCTCTAGCATAATAAATGCTTATTAAATATTCTTAACTAGCTGATTAAAAAAGCAGTTCTGCAGATGGACCAAAAGAAAAAATGCATAGGTTATCAATTTAATTACTTCTTCCCATGCCTCTAGTATTAATGAGTGGCCAGTATTGGGTTCAGAAACAACCAAATTAAATAGTTCAGTGGGTTGTAAAGGCTTCCAGTTGACAAACAAACTTTAAAATGTAAAAGTGAGATGTGCTCATAAATTTTTCATAGCTTAATTTTTTTAATGTTTAGGTTTGTGGACCTTTAAAAATGGTCCTCTTATCAGCTATACAGTGTTAAGCATATAACTTAACCTTGTTGTCCCTCAGTTTCTTCATCTGTAGAGTGGAGATAATAATTGTACTTGAATTATAGGGCTGTTGTGAGGATTAAATGAGCAGTACAGGTAAAACTCTTAGTGCTTGGCATATATTCTTTCAGCTACTAAGTCACCTTGTGCTGTTGCTTAACTTCAGGACTCCTGTTCTATTAAACAGGACTTTACTGGATTGTTTCTAGAGTTCCTTTCCCCACCAACAGGCTTTGATTCTAAGCTGCTTGTATTAGAGTAACAGATGTGCTACTAGTAATATTCCAGTAATATATACAGTAGGAAAAGTATTTTATGACTTCGGGTAATGAAAGAAGAATCCTCATGATTCTAGAATTAGCTTTCCATGATTTAGAGTCATCAGGAGGGCAGCATGCTCAAAATATATGCAAGCTCAGAAGAAAGACTAGAAATAATTCCCTGAGCAGAGTCGAGTTGTGATTGCTTTTGGAACTCCTGAAGGTATTTATTTTACCTTGGGTCTCAGTGTATTAAAGATAGCATCATAATGGCCTAGATCTAACAGTATATCACTCAAGGCCTAAAAATATCTTTTCTCTGAAAGATTTAAGTATTGTAACACAGTTCTTTGTATGGGTTTGTGGACTTATATGCCCAAGTCATCTGGCTGCCGGCTTCCTGATCTTATCTCCTTATGTTCAGTTTCAAACTCTTCTACTATGTGAAGCCCTTGCCAGCAATACCATTCTGTGCCTCTTGGAGACCTAGCAATATAAAATAAAATGAAATGAAACGAAGTCAGGTTCTTACTAAATTTTCCTCTGTGTTGCTGGAGGACGGACAGAAGGTATGGTATGATAATCTCCCAGTGTATGTGCTTGGGCCTTCCTTACCCTCCCAGTTCAGTCAGCTCAGGATTCTAGTATTATCTGAGGTAATGTGAGACCCAGGTGGTGTTCTTTGAAATGCTCTGGTAACATAAAACCTCATTTTGGCTGTAATTTTAAATCAGATACCTTAGTAAATCAGCAGCTAAACTGGCCTGAGCTTCACCTCACTGTCTTTCTCCACCCTCTGGTGAAGTCCTAACAGAAATGATACTAAAATACAAGAAGCACTGTGAAGGCCCATCTCCAACTAGATAATCAACAACAGGTTCTATTTCTTTGGCTTCTAGTCTATTTGAATATTAGGAGATGGGAGGGCCTTGAATTTGAAAAGGGAAGGAAGGGATTGTGAAATTTTTATCCACATTTATTGAGGGCCTGCTCTGTGCTAGGACTCTTTGCTGGGTGCTGAAGATATGCTGTTTTGTTAGAGCAGGCCCTTGTCCTGAAGGGTTTATGATCTAAACAGGTAGAATGGTCAGTCATCTATAAAAAGATGGATAACAGTACAAAAGAGCAAATTTAAAGGGTCAAATCCCTGCTGCAGAGAATTGAGAAAGATGAAGTGACTGAACTGGTATACTAGGGAAAGGATTTATGAAGAATTGAACTGGACCTGGAAGTATCTTGCATAAGAGGGGATCCCCCTCTGTCCCAGAAAAGAATAAGAGATTGAGCAAATGCTTGGGATGCCCAGGTAGGCCAAAAGCAAGTAGAGCAGCTTGGGTAAGGAGGGGCATGTTTTAGGAGGAGGGGAGAGAAGTTTTGAGAAATACAGTTGCCAGTTTTGGAAAAAATGTCAGTGATTGGCTGAGAACACATCATAAAATATTTTTTTCTTGTCTTTGTGAAACCGATTTTAGGAAAGAATTTCAAACCAGCCTATGAACATATGCTTCTTAAGGAGATTTTCCCATCAGTGCAATTGTGGGGTAAATGTGGTAGTTTTGTGTCATATAGGCCCAAGGACAGGATAGAGATCTGTGGTGTGGAGGAGAAAGGTCTGAAACCTCTGTGTGTGTGTAAACATTTAGGGTATCATGTGAAGAGTCAGCTATGGTGAGTGCACCATTAAGTAAATGATGTTGCATAAAACAATGTTGGAACCCCATGGTAAATCACGTACTAAAATAAGTATAACTAAATGTGAGAGTTACCTATAAAATGAATAATAGGAACAGTATTAATCATGGGTGAATAATCATGTAAAGGTGAAGAAGGATTTTTAAAGTATGAAATGAAAGAGAAAAACCAGTTTGACCAGGGCTTGGGAGGACGCCATGGCTTTGCCACTGATGAGCTGAGGCCTTTGAGCAAGTCACTTCACCTAAGCCTCAGTTTACTCATTTGAGACATGGGATTGTTAGGTATTAATATTTTAGAGAATTAAAAAAAGATGAAATAAGGTAATGTATATGAAGTACTTAATGGTAAGTGCTTAATAAATGTAAGCTTGTATTACGTTAATAAAGGAAAACACTTATTATCTTGACTAAATATATCTGGAGTTAGTGTTTATTGAGCACTTACTCTGTCCTAGAATATACAGCTGTAAGTGGAAGGTCTGGCTCTTGAAACTGGGGGTTGTGGCTTAAGACCATGTTTTTTTTTTATCACAATATTTTATGTTATTGTATTTTTTCATTATCATTTACCCCCCTTATGCAGCCCAGCCCTGCCCCCCTCAGCAACCACCACAGTGTTGTCCATGCCTTTGAGTCTTTTTTCTTTTTGCTCCACCCCCTAACTCGCCCCCGCCACCATAGCTGTCATCCTGCTTACCATCTATGCATCTGTCTCTATTCTGCTTGTCAGTTCAGTTTGTTCATTAGATTCCACATACAAGTGAAATCATATAGTATTTGTCTTCCTCTCACTGGCTTATTTCACTTAGCGTCATGTTCTTCAGGCCCATCCGTACTGTCTCAAATGATGAAATTTTCTTTTTTCAGCGGAATAATGTTCATTGTGTACATGTCCCATAGTTATTTTGCAGATCATTTGTTCTTATTCACTGTGCCTGCTACTTTCCCATATATAAATAAGCCTCTGTTTTGTATGTCACAATTACCATAAATGTAAAAGTTAAACATAAGCTTAGAAACAGTATCTGTTTCTATATCTCAGTTATAGTATTAAATTTTTTTAAATATTAGGAGTTCTTACAAATTAACTTAAAAAAAAAACACTCCAGTAGAAAAGTGAGAAAGGGCATTAATAGGCAATTCGTCAAAGAAAGGAATACAATTAAGCCAATAAAGAGCAGAAAAAGATGTTCAGCCTTGCTTATAATCAAAGAAACATTAATTTAAATAAAATTCCATTCTTTCTGATAAACTCGCAAATTTGCAAAGATAGAAAAGGTATTTGCCACTCTGGGCAACCTGGGCACTCTTATTTGTAGGGCTACACCATTGCACAACTCCAGCGGCCCCATTCACGTAGTATTTTATAAGATTTCTGTTTCCTATATTTTATAACATGGTGAATGATACAACCTTTTTTCGGTTGGTGTATATGTATCAAGAACTTTAACAAACTCCTATCCTTTGGTCTAATACTAAGATTTGTGGGAACTTCTCCTAAGGACGAAGCTGAAATGCGTAAAGGATCTGAAGTCACAGTGCTGACTGTTCAGAGTAGCACATGCAGAATGCTGACTGACTACAAACTTGAGGAAATTCTTCCATTACAGTACTGGGGCACTGGGGCTTGTGGTTGAGTTCGGTGGCTCGGACCTGGCCTCCTGGGTGGAACCTTCAGTTGTAACCTTGCAACCCGGTGTCTGTCCTTTGTGTGGGGTGGCTTCTCACTCCTTTAATTTGTCTTCAGTTGTCTACAGCGTTGGATATCGTTCAGTACCCCTCCATCCCCTTCTGTGGTTCTTCTTCCTCCTTTGCCGTGTTTACTCTGTCTGCTTTCTGCACTCACCATCCAATGGCTTCCCTAAAGGGTCTCTTCTCCACCATTGGTTCATAGAATTCAGTCTCCTCCTCTTATTCTGAAGGGAGCTGTACACCATTATTGCAATTTCTACATCTTTATCTCAGTTTTGATTTTTCTTCCAGCTCAGATCTGGTTTTCTGCTAACCTGCTTGATGTGTACTTGATTGTCCTACCAGTCCTTTACCTATAGCATCTATGAAGCATAATTGTCACTTTTTATCCCAAATCAGCCTTCCTTTTTGCATGCTTGCATCATTTTCGTGGTCACCGACTTTAAAATCTCTAAATTCCTAATCTCTTTAAATTCCTCTTTTGTCTCTTCTGTTCATTTCCTTTTGTCTTCCTCGTTCTATCATCATTACATCCATTATGTTCTATTTCTGTATTGGTCAGTATGGGCTGATCATTCCTAAATCTCAGTGGCTCAAAACAGAAGGGTTTATTTTTTTCCTCTTACTCTTCTTCTTCTTTGAGGGTGGCTGGGGACCATGTTGTCCATGTCCTGGAACCTGGGTTGATGGAACTGCCACCATCTTGAACATAGTGGGTACATGTTGAGGGAAAGTGTGGGGACTCCATCACAAGCTCTTAACTTCCACCCAGCACTTTTTCTTATGTTGCATTGGCTAAAGCAAGTCTAATGGCCATGCCTAGCTCCAAAGGACAGGGAGGTACAGTCCCATCTGTTTGCCTGGAAGAAGAGATGAACTGTTTGGTGAGTAGCACGCATGACTATTGCAACCTGTAACTCCCTCCCCTCTGTTTCCTATCCTTAATCTTGTTCCATGTAGTAGTAGGGGTAGGGTCCTCCTATCTGGTCTCTGCTGTCATTCTTACTCTATCCTTAAGGCTTCAATTCTGAATCCTTAATTCTCCAATGTTTCCCACTGTCCTTGGAGTATAAGCATCTTCCCTTTGACAGTAAGGTGCTCTTCTTATCAGGTAATACCTTGCTGTTGCTCACCAGCCTGGCGTTAATATTTTCCAGATTCCAGGCTGTCATACTCCAGGACCTTGGCAGAAGCTCTTACCTTTGCCTCGGGTAATAGTCACATCCTTGCGTGCCTTCTCATCTGCCAGGCCACTCCTCTTGCTCTTTGGAACTGTACTTACACAGCCTTGCCTATTCACCCAAACTGAAACAGGCCCTGCCTGTTCTTTTCCTTTGTATCATTGTGTGGCAGACCCTCTGCGTGGTGTGGGCCCAGCTCTCACTTGGAGATGCACAGGACCCACACCCACAGATAGGTTCTCTCGTGGGTAATCAGATTTGTAATATACCTAGACTGTTTTGATGCTTGCTCTTTGCTAAAACCCCCTCACCCGGCAAGTGCTAAACCTTGGGACCAGTGTAACTGGCTGCCTATTCATTTGCTAATACCCTTCTTCTGTGATGTAATGAGGGGCATTGGCTCCTTTGTTGTAACTGGGATGGTGAAGGACACGGACTACCAAATCCGGTGGAGGAATAAGGATGACAGCATGGCTTTTCTCTGAAGAGGAGCAAAAGCTGTGGCCTCCGCCATGACAGGCTTTTATTCTGTATCTTTCTTCACATTACAAGATGGTTCTCCTTCACTATAACCCTTCTGGAAAATTTATAATATGGAAAAATTATAATATTGGGTGAAAAAAACACAGTATTTGGAAATAGTGTGATCACGATTGTGTAAAAAATAACTTGTATGTTAAGAAATATGTTGTAAGGAAACAAATGAAAACATAGGCATATGATTTTTCCTTATATATTCCGATATTTTCTGACTGTTTTACTTTTGCAATAAAAGTCTGGATAATAATCTATCAAGAAAAAGAAAACAGCGAATATAGGAGGGACATTTTGGCATATAAGACATTCAAATTAGTGCACTTTTTAAATTCCATTTGTACTTCTCAGTGCGTGTGCAGGTGTGCATCTTAATGTAGAATGTGTTCCTGAAGTGAGATGCACACATGCATCTTGATAGCAAAAGTGTTGTTGGCTTGTGAGGAGCTCTGCTCATTAAATGCTCAGAGAGGGAGAAGGCCCATGTGAAGTGCTGAAACTTTGCATTTGACAGTTTTATAAAATTCTTTCAAAAAACTTCTTGCTTGAGCCTCTAGAAAATCTAGTCAGGCAGGGATAATTTTTTTAAAATTCTGATTTTCAATTTGCTTAAGGTCACCTGGCTAACAGTTAACATTTTTTCTCCCAATCAGATGGCAGGGATTGTCTGAAAGATATTTTAAAATTTGAATTTTTTGGAAACTTTTAAATTGTTAACTTGAATCATTTAGCACTTTTCTGGAAAGTACCATGAATTCTCTGGGTTGATAGATATTTGTAATATGGAAATGAAGTTGTATTGTTTGGAGGTGAAAGATATCTTTAGAGGTTATTTAATTCAATTTCTTAATTTTTAAAGATAAGGAATAAAAAGTCTTGGATTTGTCTATGGTTGTACAGCTAGTTAGTATTATGGCAAAGAACAAAATCTAGTTTACTAACTACTGGTCCAGTATATTTTCCACTGACCCTGGGAAGTAATTGAATTTACTTTGTTTACACTTGCATTTTTCATTAAGTATTTTTACAGACCATGGTAGTCAGATATCAGGAAATGAAACATCTATTTGCACCATAGATCTCCTCCCTGCTTGTGTATTTCATTAGTTCTAGGCCAGTTTGTAGGTGAAATTGACATACATTTTTTTTCTGTATTTCTGTTTAAGGAGTATTAGGACAAAAGAGAGAAAAAAGCAAGAATTATAGGATTAATCCAAAGAAAGTCTAAATAGAAACTTATTTAAGAAGGAAGAATTAATTTAGTAGTCACATAAGTTATCAAGGCATGGAAACTCATGGTTTTTATATATACTGTGGTTAAAATAATTATGTGGCTTGAGAAAAAAACCTTCCCAGGCCTATTAACCTAAAATTCTTTAATGTAGAAAAAACTCTGTTAATTTAGGTCATTTTACCTTGCAAGCTCCTTTGCCTTGGCTAACATAAATATTCAGCTATAAAAGGCAATTTGGTTCAGATTGTATATTATAGAAAGAGTTGCATTTCTAAGATTGTTTAGAGGATTTATTTAATCTGTCATTTTAACATATTGCTGTTTTCTTAAGTAGAAAGCTGAGTTCCTGTGGTGATAGCAGAGGTGCCATAATATTTATAGTATATTAGATTCATTTATAAACTATTATACTAGTTAGAATTTAAAGATATTTGATCTCTTAGGTGAACTTTTTTCTTCCCAGGCTTTTTAATATGTTCATTTGTTCATTTTTTATTTTCTTCATTGAAGGAAACCTTCTGAGAGAAAGCTAATTATTTATTTGTAGAAGATCATAAGTAACTGCTGTTATGTTTTTTCCCTTTAGAATGAAGACTGTGTGTGCTTTTTTACTGACTCTTTTGGAGGTGATTTTTGTGAAAAACCCAACTAATATGCCAAGTTTTTAAAGGTCAAGACATGACCTTGTCCTCAAGGAGCATATAATTTAGAGGGAAAAAAGAGCTTAGATGGGACTCAAGGAACTTATGGGTGTGTACTTGTTTGAGAGTCCTCTACATCTTGGCTCTTTCACATCCTTGAAGGAAGAAGGAACCAGTTCAGATCAAGTTCATAGGAAGGTGCTGAGACTCAAGTCAGCTTTCTGGGAAGTAGAAACATACATGGACTTCCCATCTATTACTCTGCTTTCATGAGATCCAGGATACCATGTGCATGTTCATTGCAGGAGTAGTGATGTTTAGAGGAGTGACATTTGGAGGAGAATGTTTCTCTGATGAAGATACTGGGTAGGGATAAAAGAAACTCACATCAATGATGAGAGTACAGTGGGAATTGTGGGCCAGGGATTAAAGAAATTGTCTAGAAAGGTAGGAGTGAAAGGTAGGAGAAAAGGCTAATAACATCCTAAAGAGTCGTAAAATTGAGATTTTTAGTCCTGGCTGATGTGGCTCAGTGCATTGAGGACTGGCCTGCAAACAGAGAGGTTGTGTGTTTGGTTCCCAGCTGGGTTGGAGGCCAGTGTTTCTGTTTCTCCCTCCTTTCCCCTCTCTCTGAAAATAAATAAATAAAATCTTTAAAATAAAAAGATTTTTAACTATACAGGTGTAACTTACTTTCAAGCTAATTAGGGAAAACTGGGTCTTCAAAAGATTTATTTCTTTTGGCATCTGGAATACGTCCCCTGGCGCAAAGACCCTCAAATTTTCAGGGATTTGGATCTCAATTATGTCCTTAATTAATCCTATAAGTAACATATGGCATATATGTTAAATGACATAGTATTGTGTTATCATTTTAAACTTAGATAATGTGGTAGTATGTTATTGTAGTTCTTTGTATACTGTATTCGAGGATTCAAGAACTATAAAACCTCTGCTTTCTTTAGACCTGAAAATAAAACCAATTTTTTTGGAGCTCTTGATTAAAAATAATCTGAATTGATTATGAGAATTGTGTGAGAAAACAAAATTAAGTGAGTTTTATGTGAAATTGTCAGTGACTTTAAGTTCCATGGAACACAGATTTGTATGGGGGTGCTATTACCTGGGGTTTTAAGTGAATGTAAAAGGCACTGAATACTTAGATGGTGGTTTTTGGAAGCAAGATGACATCCTGCTGATTGCAGTTAGGCTAATGATAGCATAACTAAGATACTGGTTATTGCTTCTAGAAAAGCACCACATTTCAGGTGCCAAGAAACATCTTTATTCGTAAATACCGACATTGGTTCTTATGTAAAGGTTCATGCACTTGATTTAGAGTTGATTTTTGTTTAATTTTATCTTTTTATTGTTAACTTCCTGCCATTAAGCACATGTGTAGATCATGTTAACTCCATGGGAAAAGAAGTAATTATTTGACAAATAAATATGCAGGCACATGTATACATGTAGGAGCATCTGTATTACACATCTATACGTGTATAATACACATTTATTTTATTTTCATTGTTTTAAAATTTAAAAAATTATTTATTTATCTTTAGAGGAGAAGGAAAGCAGAGAGGGAGAGAGGGAGAGGAACATCAATGTATGGTTACCTCTCGTGCATCCCCTGCCCACAACCCAGGCATGTGCCCTGACTGGGAATCGAACCGCGATCCCTTGGTTCACAGGCCCGCACTCAATTCACTGAACTACACCAGCCAGGGCTATAATACATATTTAAATAGAAGACTGTGTCATTGGAGAGTTTTAAGTAGTGTTAAAGGGAGCTAAAGAGAGAGAATACCTATTTAGTTTAGGGAATCAGAAAAAGCTTAATGAAGGAGGTGGCATTTTGAGCTGCATACATACTTGAGGCACAACAGTTGTTCTAGATGGAGGGATGTGTGTGATTAAAGACCTGGAGGAAGGAAATTATGGGCTGTGCTCAGGGAACAGGGAACAGTTGAATCTGGCAAAGTGTAGGAAGAGTTAGGGGTACACAGATCTGGGTCACCCATGGAGGGGGAGGGTGGATGAGGTTGTGGAGTGTCAACTTTGTTCTTTGTTGTGGGTTTTTGAGCTGGAAGGCACACAGATCAGTTTGCTGTGGGAATATGGTGATTGTGTTGTTGGAACCTAGTGGCTGGGGGTAGAGAGCTGGGGGTTTAGATGTTGTTTAGGAAAGCTTTGCCATAACTTAGGCAACAATTAGTAAGGAGGTCATGAAGTAAAGAAGTTATGTATAAGAAGTATTTTGGGAAAGAGTGGAGGGGTATTTGAGCCTGATTTGATTAGGTGATTTATTTATTTATTTTTATTTGATAAATACCAATAATTCTCCATCCCTCTACACCTGGGTGAGGTTTGTGTTTCCGGGCTAGGTGAGATTGTAAAGCTGGAGGTATTAGTACAGCCTTAGGTTTCATCCCTGGGAAACCTGGAAGAGGGTAAGGCAGAAATCTGAGAACACCCACCCCTGTTACCAGGCCTTGAGGGGAGTGTAAACTTATCTGGTCTCCAGGTTGGCTTTCAGATAAACTGTTGCAGGCAGATTAGAATCTCATCTCCCATTATAAACTACCACCAGAGAAAGGGATTAGCAGTGAGGTGCTAGGGACCTTCATTTTTTTTTTTTTTTAGAGGGTGTTTGGGGTAGAGCAGGCAGCTTAGAAAAACCATGTAGTCCTCTTTAAAATAATCATAATCTGTGTGCTCTTTAACCAAGAGATTCCAGTCAGCTACTTTTTCTGTCTCTGTACCTCCAAGGCTGACTGACAAGCCGACTTCATATTGATTTTCTAGGATGACCTTTCTTCTGTCTCCTTTTTTAAGGGAAAAATTAAAGAAGCCTTTACAAATGTTGGTTCATAAACAATTATTTAGAGACAATAGTTAGGTAATTAATTTTGTTACCTTTTTTGATGCACATTTCTGTAGTGTATTTTGTTTTAGGTAAGAGAAAATAAATGTGACTGCTTTGTTACAACAGTGGTCCCAGTTCATTTTTGGATGTGGGCTTCTTTAACATTTTCAAGTACAAACTAAGTCACTACATGGATTGATAAATTATAGATAGAAAAGTGTTCTCAGTTTTCTTCCTCTTGGATTTCTTTGCTTCCTGTAACCACAGATCTCTCTTCTTTGAAATTCTATCTTCCTTTGATATTCAAGTACTGTTATTATTACCTGGTTATTAATCAGTATGGTGAAAGTGGTAATAATGATAACTTTTTTTCGTGTCTTTCTTTTTCACTGTATTCCCGTTCAGCTTCCTACTCCAGCCATTCCCCCAGAAGAATGAGGACCTGATGCTGTCTGTCTTCCACCTTACAGAGCTATTGCTTTTGTTTCAATGACTCCTTTATTTCCAGCCTTGACTAAGACATTTGTGAGGGTCAAGAGAAAACCAGTTGGTGAAGGGATATGATGAGTAAAAAGGAAGGAGGATAAATTAGAGTTTCCCCTAACGGAGGATCTGCAGGTCTTAGTGGAAGCCTTCAGGATAGAGAAGCACAGTAGGGAGTGAAGATGTGAAGGTGTTGAACCTCCGTATCTTGTTTTAAGGCAGTGCTACACAATTTGAAATCCATGAACAGGGTTTATAACACCTATGATGAGATACATATAGAAATGGAGAATAAGTGTTTAGAAAGAAACCTTTAAGAATTTGGAAGGGCAACTTTAAGTCCGTCAAATCTAATAAAGATTTGGGACATTTTTACATGTCTTTGTTTTATTTATTAGTTGTTCTTATTGTTCTTATTTTGTATTTTATACAGCTGTTAGTCCTTAGTGGAATGGAGGAGGAAGTAGACTACAGGTAGTTTGAAAAGGTCTGTTGTAGGTTTGTGGAGATGGTAACTTTGTTTGAAGTGGTTGGTTTGGGAAGCCAGAACTAGGGATACCTGAGGGAAAGGAGGCCCTAGTGAGAAGGAATCTTGTGAATCGAGGGAGTCGAGGGTGGAGGTCAGCGTTTAGACGCATGGCACCCACACCCATGTGAGGCCCAGCCCCAGCCCCAGCATTTGGTAGGAATGTGTACGTTGCAGTTCCCTCTTATCCATAGGGAGTACATTCCAAAACCTCCAGCCGATGCTTGAAACCGTGGATAGTACCAAACCCTATTGTTTTTCCTAAGACATGGATACTTTCCACTTCGAGTTAGCACTTAATGGCTTCTCTTTGGCATATCCAAATTGCCAGCATCATTACTCTTATGCTTTGGCTTCATTATAAAATAAAGTAGGGGTTACTTGAACATAAGCACAGTGATACCATGACAGTTGATCTGATGAAAGAGATGGCTGTTTAGTGACTAATGGTTGGGGAGTGTATACAGTGTGGATACCCTGGACAAAGGGATGATTCATGTCCCAGGCAGGATGGAGTGGGACAGCACGAGATTTTATCACTTTACTCAGAACGGTGTCTAATTTAAAGCTTAGGAATTGTTTATTTCTGGAATTTTCCATTTAGTATTTTTGGACCTCAGTGGGTAACTGAAACTGCAGAAAGACAGCAAAGCCGTGGATAAAGGGGGAATTGTAGTGTCCCACTGGCGTGGCCTTCTGAGCTGGAAGAGATCCCTGCGGTATGAGTAGGGGTTTGTGGATCATCACCAGCAGTGTTGTTTTTGGCTCACTAGATGCGAATGGGGGATCATATCTTCGTGTGCCCTAACCTTGCTTTTCGTATTTTATTTGCCCCTGTTCTTTCCTACTTCGACTCTACCTAGTCATATTGCGTAAGCCTTAATGGCGGTTCTTTTCTTTTTTTCCCCTAAACCCTTAAAATTCTACCAAAATGAAGAATGATTCCCTCTGTTGATAGTTATCCTGGACCTCTTGGATTGTAAGCCATATACCTTTCCATTGGCCTTTTCTTAATTCCGTCACTTTTATAATGGTGACTGGTTTTTCTTTCTGTGAAAGGTGAGATCGTGATGGACGCCCAGCAAACATTAACACCAGCAGAGCAGATTCTGATCCTGTGCTGGCAACTTCATCATTCTGTCTTTTCCCCCAAAGCAACTGGATGTTAAACCACTGATCTGGCACAGTCCTCTGCTGCCTGCCAAAGGAATATTTGGGGAGGAATGGACCAGCTTTTGCTTCTCTTGCTTTCTCTGTGGGCTTGGGGGGGGGGGGTTCTGAGGGGATGTTTTTCCTTGCAGCACTAACCCATTTAGTATTGAGAAAGCAGGAAAGCGAGTTTTCCTGTTACAAGTCGTGAACAAAAGCAGGCAGCGGATGGAGATATCCTGTTATAGAAGGCTTTGGGGAGTGAATGCAGACAAATGCATCTCATTCTTTGTGTCTTTAAGGAAGATGAGATGGAAAGGAAATCAGTCACTCTGTAGGCCAAGTCAGAATGGGTTTCCTTTTATTTATGGTGCTTAACAAGAAGGTTGTAAATGTATGCTTTGTGATTTAAAAACTCATCAAATTCAAAGATGTATAGCATATGACAAATTAGAAAAACAAAACAGTGTTTTTGTTTCCCATGAGGTCATTCTAAGTTTGCCTGGCATTGGGCAGTGAACTCTAAAAGTCACCATAAACTCTATCCAAGTTTTATTTATTTGTAAGTTTAAAAATTACTTAAAATGGCAAATTCTTGCAGAATTATATGTATAAGAAGATAGCTTGTGATATACTCTTAGGGGCCCTTTCCTTGGTACTTTTAAAAAAGAACTTTTTCTTCTCTTATTATGAGAGCAATACATGTTTATTATAGGAAAATTAGAAAACACATACAGGCACCTGAACAGTATAGTAATGGGCTAGAAAGATATGGAAATGGAAATTAGAGCCAGTGGTGAAGGAGTGTCTTTTGGGAGCAGTGGGGTTAGGGACAGGCTCAGGGAAGGTCTCCCTGAACCCCCAGGAGGAAGCTGTCTTGCCTGAAGGCCACACCTACAGTTGTGACCTCATATCTTTTAAGCCTGGCCTCCCAGTCTGTCACAGGTCTAGAGCAGACCATTCTAAGTTGGTTTGGAGCTAGAAAACTGTAACGACAAGTTGAAAGTTTAGTTAACCCACTGCATTTTACATATTGTCAATCAAGAAGAAGGAGTGCTAAATGAGATTCTCAGCAGACAGATTTACATCAGTGAGTGAGTGAGTGTTGTGTGTATTTGTGTCTGTGTTTGTGTGTGTGTGAGAGATGGAATCTTTGAGAAATTTCACTTTAAGGGAGATAAAGCAAATATAAAAGAGAAGATGTAGAAGGGTAAAATAATTGAATAATTGTGGGTAGAGGAGGAAATGTGCAAATGACTTTTCTTATCTTTCATTGTTTTCTTGACTTTGCCATTCCCTCCACATCTTGCCAGTTGAAAAATGCTTAGATGTGGTGGAATGAAGAATGTTCCATGGAATGAAGAAGCTCATTCCACTGTTTTATGTCAGTAAATATCATTGAGCAGCTCTAACAGCTCTCACTTTATGTTAAAATTCAGTCAATTTTAACATACAGTGAGAAAAATCCTTACATAGCATGGGATTAAATTGTCTTTTTTTTTTGATGTGTGTGATAAAATATATTTATCATCAAATCAAGTAGCCACCATGTTATGGGAAAGATAGGATTAACATGAAGTGTAGAGGCTTGGACTGAATAATCTGTTGATTTTGTTAACTTACTAATTAACAAATATCCATTGAGTACTATTACATACCACCCCTGGGTCAGAACCTGGCAATAGAACCATAAATTGGACAGACGTAGCCCTTGACCTCATCCGACCTCAGAACATGTCTGATTAGAACAGGAGAAGATAGATAATCAATTTTAGTATAGTGGGATAAGAGCTCCAAAAAGAGGTATGTGGGGTGTTCTGTGATAATGTGAGAGAGGCATCTACTCTGGACCAGAGAGAGTGACATCTCAGCTGTGAACTAGAGAATAAGAAGAAATGAGCCAGATAAAGGGGGATACCCTTTTCTAGCCATAGGAAACAGCATGCACAAAATCCTGTAGGCAGGAAGAAGCATGAGTCACCCAGGAACTAAAAGCTGGTCAATATGGCCAAAGCCTGTAGCTCCAGGTGGGAATGGTGGGAGAGAGCTCTGAACAGGTAACCTGGGACTCAGCATGAAGGGGCTTCTAGAGCATGTTAAGATGTGTGAACTTAGGAGTTCAGCAAAGGTACAGGACATAAGATCAAAATACAAAAGACAATAGTTTTTTCTGTACACTAGTAATGAGCAAACAAAAGAACAATTCCATTTATAATACCATCAAAAAGGATGTAATACTTAGGGCTAAATTTAACAAAAGAAGTATAATACTAGTATACCAAAAATTATTAAAAGAAATTAAAGAATACTAAATAAGAAAACATCCAATATTCTCTGGTTGGAGGACTTATTTTGTTAAGATGGCAGTACTCCCAAATCTATCTACAGATTTAACAATTTCTGTTAAAATCCCAGTTCCCTTTTGTGCATGTATTGACAAGCTGATCCTAAAATTCATATGAACATACAGGGAACCCAGAAAAGCAAAAACAATATTGAAAAAAAGAACAAAGTTGTAGGACTTACATTTCCTGATTTCAAAACTTAACCACAGAGCTATAGTTATAAAATAATGTGATACTGGCATTAAGGAGAGACATATATATACACATACATACATATATATGTATGTGTATATATGTATGTATGTATCAATCACTGGACTAGAATTGAGAGTCCAGAAATAAACCCATACATTTATAGTCAGTTGATTTTCAAGAAGAGTGCCAACCAAGATCATTCAATAGATATAGAATAGTCTTTTCAACAAATAGTTCTGGGACAACTGGATATCCATATGCAAATTAATGAAGTTGGATCCTTATGTTGCACTGTATGTAAAAAACAAACTCAAAATTGATCATAGACCTAAATGTAACACTTAAAAGTGTAAAAATCTTTGATAAAGTATGTGGGTTTGAATTCTCATGACCTTGGATTAGGCCATGGCTTCTTAGATATGATACCAGAAGTCCAAGCAACAGTGTAAACTTTTGTGTATCAAAGGACAGTGAAGAAAGTGAAAAGACAAGTTACAGAATAAAAGGAGAGGTTTGTAAATCATGTATCTGATAAAGGACTTGTGTGCAGAATGTATAAAGAACTGTTACAACCATTAACGACAAAATGGGCAAAGAATCTAAAAAAAGTGTTTTTAAAGAAAATATACAAGGTTGAGAATTCAAATATCCATAACTGATGAATGGATAAACAAAATGTAGTATATCTATAAAATGGAATGTTACATGGCCATAGAAAGGAATGAAGTTTTGATACAATTCATAGCATGGATAATGCTTGAAAAGATGCTAAGTGGAAGAAGCTAGACATAAAGGGGCACATATTGTTTGATTCCGTTTATTTGAAATGTCCAGAATAGGCAAATGAAACAGAAAGTGGATTAATGGTTGTCAGGGATTGGGGAGAGGGGAGAGGGGTTAGTTGATACAGGGCTCAGGAATCCAAAACCTCAGGGGGCTTGTTAAAGAATGCAAATCTTGGGATTTACTCCAGACATTGTATGAGTCAGAATTCCTGATCCTGGTGGCTCTACCTAAAATGTAAGGCCTCCTGTGGATGTGCCTTGAAGCCCTGGGAGTGGATTGGATTTCCTGTGGGGAGAAGACATAGAGAGGACAAGAAGTGGCTCCATCAACATTTACAGGTCCAGTAGTGAAAGAGAAGACCTCACAGAGGCCTGAGCCCTGAGACCAGAGACATAAGAGGTGTCTAGGAGGGTGGGTGTCAGGGAAACTAAAGGAAGAGTGTTTCAAAGTGAGAAAGTGTCCAGGGGTATCATAAGCTTCAAGATAAGAGAAGCAAAATATGCATTAGATTTATTTACCAACAAAATGGTGACTTTGGTGAGGACCGTGAATGATGCAACGTGTCCCCAGAGCCTGGCTAGTGTGGGGCTGCCACATGTGGCCATTGGGTTCTCCAAGGGTGGAGTTCTTGTGCTGATGATCTGCAACAGTCAGCATGTTTTCCTGGGCTGTGCTCTGTTCCGTGGGGTGGCCTCGTAGCACGGTATGTGCTTCCATAGCCATCACTGTGGAATTGACCCTGACTGTATCACCAGCATCCTAGGGGGGAACCGTTGGTGAGTGGCCCAGGCATATGAGCACATAGAGCTGGGTGGGGGAGGTGAGATGCCACATTGTGGCAGAGCAGATGTCCCATCTGTTTTTCACTTGCCCTGGTGAGAGTCCAGCACTTGGCTCTGTTGCCTTCACACTGTTTGTGTCAGTATATACACTGCTGTGCTGTAGGACTGAATCCCTGAGGTCTGGGGTTTTTGAAGTTAGGGCATTACATATTTTTCTTGGTTTGTTGGTCATGCACAGCTTTGGGAGCAATACTATACAAATGCTTGGAAATAATGTCCACTTCCCACCCCACCCCTGATTTTGGCACATTCTTTTTCTTTTTGAAATATTGCTTAGTAAAAGTTACTCAGTTCTCTTAGAATTGTAAATCTACATCTCATCAGTTTTCAGCAAAACAAAGTTACAGTGTATTTTCCATGTAAGAATTATCAGTGTGAATGACAGTATCTTCAAAAACACAGATAAGCAGAGTGCCTGCTAGTCTCTGGTCTGTTGTGAGCCAGCCTGGGATTCTAGAGGTCTGCCTAGTGTTTTCAAAACTGCTGTTCTTTCTTTCTTTCTTTTTTTTTTTTTGTAAAATATATTTTATTCATTATGCTATTATAGTTGTCCCATTTTTTTCTCCCCTTTATTCCCCTCCACCCTGCATCCATCCTTCCACCAGCAAGCTCCTCCTTAGTTCATGTCCATAGGTCAGTCGTACATATGAGTTCTTTGGCTTTTCCATTTCCTATACAGTTCTTAACCTCCCCCTGTCTATTTTGTACCTATCAAATAGGGGTGTTATGTTATGTTATAAGGGGCGGAGCCTTAGGTATTCACCAGGGTGGGGCAACCCACGTTGCTGTGTTGTGGCTCTGTATGTGGGGGAGGGGTCCGAGAGGGGAAAATGCCCCTTGCTCTGCTCTCTGCTGGCTTTCAGTTACTTCCACTGCTACCCACAAGCAACTTGGGCCCTTCTGGTACTGATTCCCCAGGTGGGTGGGTTTGTGTACATTCTAGAACCCTGTGGATGTCTCCAGTGAACTCTCCTATGAGGCTGGGAATTTCTCCTGCCACTGCATCCCCCACAGGTTTTTACAGCCAGAGGTTTTGAGACTTGATTTCCCTGAGCTGGAACCCTGGGTTCCATGGTCTGTCTTGCTCCCCAGTTGTTCCTGGTTATCCACACACAAATGTAAGACCGCCCAGTCTGCCAGCTGCCGCCTCACTAGCCGGGTATATGGAAGTACCCTACCTCCAAAATTGATCCT
Source organism: Anoura caudifer (assembly GCA_004027475.1). Classification (NCBI taxonomy): domain Eukaryota; kingdom Metazoa; phylum Chordata; class Mammalia; order Chiroptera; family Phyllostomidae; genus Anoura; species Anoura caudifer. The sequence goes on from PVKU01006270.1 coordinate 69,781, forward strand.
GGGTCAGTGAATAGTAAAGAATTCAGATGTGAAATGTAAACCCAGGTGGTCATCTAACTCATTTAGGAATGTCCCTTCCTAAGGGTCAAGATAATTGTTTGAAAATAAAGACTTAAAAATATCATTTTTATTTGTGTTCCATGCTTATTTGTGCTGTAAGATTTCAGGCCCAATGTCTTAACTCGTATTATTTTCAGACCAGTTCTTTAGTGTATGTTCTATTTATTTGGACCCTTTGTTACAAGTAACAGAAACTAAATCCAAGTAATTTAAGTAAAAACGGGAACTGTATTATAAGGACACAGGTTATCTCCTAGGATTGAAGAGCAGAAATGCAACTAGGAATATCAAGGGGTTTCTCAGCTTCCAGAAATTTCCCTGATCTCTGCCGTTGTCATTACATCTTTGGCTCCTTTTCCACCTGGACATTTTGTTTCTTTGCTCCCAGTCTACATGGTGGGAAATGGCTCTGTGACAGTCCAGCTATCTGGCAAGGGACTGGTCCTTCTCTCGGCCTGGCTCTAAGCCCCCAGGGAGGGGATCTGGATTGGGTCTGATGTTCACCCTTAGAACCCTCCACTATGATTGGGATCATGGCTCATTGTAGGAATGTGGCTTCTGGGAGCCTACGCCTGTATTGTGGTGTCACAGGGCCACTTCCTTTTGTCAGAGCAAGGGACGTCTTCTCACTCCCAGACAAGAACTGGCCTGGGTGACCTTTCAGCCTCTTCTGGCATGAGAGAACCCCCACTGCCATGGAGGGGAAGGGGGCAGGGTAAAAGAGACATCTCAGAAAAAAAGTGTCTTAAGGGGAAAAGAAGGTGCTGGGCAGCCACTCCAACAGATACTCTATGAAATGTATTTTTCACTTAGAAAAACAAAATTGGGGAGGGATGTTTGTCACTCCAAAACATGAATTCATTCAGAAATGACTTTTGGATTGCTCATTTCTTTGTTCTGCATGGTTAGGAGCTGGTTTTACTCTGTGCCACACCTAGTTGAATCATTCAGATGTAACATCCTTTTCCCCCCAAAGTTAATGTACAATATAATATTTGTTATCCTTCATAAGGATATTAACATATCTTCATAATATTTTTTAAATTTTATTTTAGTTGTTGTTCTTGTACAGTTTTCTGTCTTTTACTCCCATCCCAGTCCACTGCCGCAGCCCTCCCCACCTCCCTCCCATTTCCACCCTCCCCCCCATTTTTGTCTATGTGTCCTTTATACTTGTTCCTGTAAACCCTTCCCCCTTTCCCCTGAAATTCCCTCCCCTCTTCCCTCTGGTCACTGTCAGCTTGTTCTCAATTTCAGCATCTTTGGTTATATTTTGCTTGTTTGTTTGTTTTGTTGATTAGGTTCCGGTTAAAGGTGAGATCATATGGTATTTGTCTTTTACCACCTGGCTTATTTCATTTAGCATAATGCTGTCCAGTTCCATCCATGCTGTGGTGAAGGGTAGGAGCTCCTTCTTTTTTTCTGCTGCATAGAATTCCATTGTGTAAATGTACCATAGTTTTTGATCCATTCATTTATTGATGGGAACCTAGGTTGCTTCCAGCACTCGCCTATTGTAAATTGTGCTGCTATGAACATTGGGGTGCATAGGTTCTTTTGGATTGGTGTTTCAGGGTTCTTAGGATATAATCCTAGCATTGGAATTGCTGGGTCAGATGGTAGATCCATTTTTAGTCCATTTCATCTAGAGTGTTGTTCAGTGCCACAGTATCTTTGTTCATATTTTGTTTGGAAGATCTGTCCTTTTTTGACAGTGGGGTGTTAAAATCCCCTACTATAATTGTGTTGCTGTCAATATCTTTGTTGAAGTCCTCTAAGATTTTCTTTATGTATTTAGGTGCTCCTATGTTGGGTGCAGATATATTTACAATTTTTTAAAAATTTTATTTTAATTGTTCTTTATAATATTTTTCAGTATTTAGTATTTAAATCTGCTTTTGATGATATTTTCCATTGAGATTTGTTGATTTAAGAGAAACTCAAAAACAGCTTCATCAGCACCATTTAATGTGCCAAAAAGTTCAAAAAACAATGTAATTGAATGCCCAGGTGTGGCATACTCTTTTGCATGGCATGGGCCCAGCACCCACTAGGACCCACGCCCACAGATAGGTTCCCTCGTGGGTAATCAGATTTGCAATATACTTAGGCTGTTTGGAGACTTGCTCTTTGCTGAGACCCCCTCACCGTGCAAGTGCCCAGTGTAACTGGCTGCCTATTCATTTGCTAATGTCCTCCTTCTATGATGTAATGAGGGGCATTGGCTCCTTTGCTGTAACTAGGATAGCGAGGAAGAACCATTTTGGAATGTAAGGCTTAGATATGAATAGCATAAAGTCCTGTCATGGCAGAGGCCATGGCTTTGACTACTCTTGAGAGAAAAGCCATGCTGTTGTCCTTATTTTTCCACCAGACTCGGTAGTTTGTGTGTATGTTTTAATTCGTCCATAATGACATGGACAGTGCTGGCCGGTGTCTGAATCACGTAGGGAAGCCGAATTGCCTGTTATTAGTTTGTGTGGCAAAACATGTCACAAATTCATTTTCAGAAGTATGTTTTGCATGTGTATTCTAAAAATGATCACAGCATATATTTATTGCTGTTTTTTTTTAATCAGAAAAAATATTTCCTGGAAACACTATGCTCACTAAACTGGAAGAAGGCCTTAGGAATTAGTATTTGTTGTTTTTAAAGCATTTGGTGTGGAATACAAATACCAGACTAGGTTCTGCTTCACTCAGCTATAAAGGCACTTTCGTTGTTAAAATTCCATGTCCCTGTGATGCTACTACAGCAAATACTTGGTTCTGACAGTGCCTTTGAGAATCTTGACTTATTTCAGGTAAAGTTCAGATGCCTTGGGCTAGGATTATGACTGGCTTCAGATCCTGGGTGTAGTTGCTGCAAACTTTTAGGATGTGTTCTGAGCTCTCTTCCCCATTTTGCTCTCTGTGTTTAAGGCTGGAGAGTGGGTGTGCAGGCTTAGTCCTGTTAGAAGCCTGGAGAAAAGTTGTCCCTGTGCATAGTAGTAATTAATTTAATTAATTACATAGTTTGCCTCGTTTAATTGCACGTATTTTTTCAATAAAATCCAAATCAGATTTCTTGTGCCTCTTTTTCTGCTCTGCCCTGTGTTTTTGAATGACCACAGTTGATAAGAGTGCTTGCCAGGCTGCCCTTTTCTCCTAATCCCTGCCATTCATTTCTCTAGACAAAGTCCCAGCTAGCTGTATCAGGTGTACAGGTGTAGTGTTGTACCAGCTGTAGCATTGTTGTGCAATTGCCTTGTTTTATTTACTAGAACATCCCCAGCCTAAACAAATACTCATCTCCCAGTCCCACAGGTTCTCCTTCTTTCCTTTTGGATTCCTGCTTCTTTCTGCACGGGGACACAGATTTTGCTATTGAAAGCTCCTTTAATGCTGGTCTTCAATGCAAGGAACCCTACACAGAAAGCAAATTAATATATTTTTTCCTATTCTTCTTTTGGAACTTTTATTGAATTTCAAACTTACACAGAAAGGCAATAGAACCAGGAAGTCTCTCATACCCTTGACCTAGATACCCCTAGTTGTTTACATTAGGGTAGATTATTGTTGATAATGTTCCTAAAAGCACATAAAAAAAGCACTAATGAGGAATGATTTCTTCTCTACACTGAAATCTCACAACTTCTCTGTTTTTTTCAGATGTTAAAATTTTGTCTCGTATTTTTGTACTTATGTAGTCAGATGTGACTCATGGAGACCCTATGAACGAGTGATGTCCACAGTGCCCTGTCCTCAACAGCTCTGCTCGGCTCCTGCAGGCTCCTGCCTAGGGCTTCTTTTATGGAGTCAACCCATCTCATATTTGGTCTTTTTCTCCTGCTTCCTTCTGTTTTTTGCAGCATTATTGTCTTTTTCAAAGAACCCTACATTCTCATGGTAAAGCAGTATTTAATATTGTATCCATTGAAACATCTAGTACAGTGCTATAGTGAGAACTTTAACAAATGGTCAAATGCAATTTTCTTACTAAGATTTTTCTTACTTAGTCGAGTTTCTCCCAATAAGCCATTTCTCATGTGTCCCTGTGTGCCAGGCTGCACAAATAAGTATGGAGAGGAAAGGGTCATGGTGCTACTTTCGTCCCATGTTCTTTGTGGCAGCTGGGGTAATAACCTGCAGATAGCTAGGAGCACTGTCCTTTATTTTGCCAATTTAAAAAAAAAACAGCTTTATTAAAATACAATTCCCTTATCATATAAATTCATGCATTGAAATTGTACAGCACAATGGCTTTTGATGTATTTATTAATTTTTAAGAATTGTAAAATATGTATGACATAAAATTAACTATTTTAAGCTAAGCAGAATGTGTGCTTGATCTTTGGGATGCTGAGGGAATGAATAGAGTTTGGGGTGACAGTGGCAGTTATAAAAATGCCTTTATTTTTGGGGCCCGCATATTTGGATGATTTGGAATGTGATTGTTTCCTTGAGTTTCAAACATAAGACTGCTGCAGCCGCATCACAATATTTAGTGGCAAAACTTTGTTACTGTCATTCTCATTCCTTTTCATTTAGAATCAGAATAAGGTTGTATTTCAAATATAAAAAAAAATACTACTTTAATATTTATTTATTTACTTATTTTTATACATTTTTTGACTATCTCCCAGAGGCGTAATTTTTAAAAATATTATTGTTTATGCTGGTACAGTTGGTCCAGTTTTTCACCCTTTGGCCCCCTCCACCCAGCTTGCCCTCTGCTCTCATAGTCCTCACACTGTTATCCATGTCCATGGGTCCTTCATGTATGTTCTTTGACTAATCCCTTCTTTACCTTTTTTCAATCAGTCCCAACTCCCCCCTCTTCTCTTACAGCTGTCTATCTATTCCATGTTTCTATGCCTCTGGTTCTATTTGGGTCATTAGATTCCACTTATAAGTGAGCTCATATGGTATTTGTCTTTCACTGGTTGGCTTATTTCACTTAGCATGAGAGTCTCAAGTTCCAACCATTGCTGTCACAAAAGGTAAGAATTCTTTCTTTCTTACTGGTGTGTAGTATTCCATTATGTAAAAGTACCACAGTTTTTTGATCCACTCATCCACCGATAGGCACTTAGGCTGTTTCTAAATCTTGGCTATTGTGAATAGCACTGCTGTGAACATGTAGGTGCATAAATTCTTTTGAAATGGTATTTTGGGACTCTTAGAGTATATTCCCAGCAGAGGAATTGCTGGGTCAAAAGGCAGTTCCGTTTTTAATTTTTTGAGGAAGTCCTATACTGTTTTCCACAGAGGTCGCACCAGTCTGCATTCTCACCAACACTGCACTAGGGTTCCCTTTTCTCCACATCCTCTTCAGCACTTGTTGTTTGTAGATTTATTGACAATAGTCATTCTCACAGGTGTGAGGTGATATCTCATTGTGGTTTTAATTTATATTTCTCTGATGATTAATGACTTGAACATCTTTTTATATGTCTATTGGCAGTCTGTATGTGCTCTTTGGAGAAGAGTTTATTCAGGTCCTCTACCTATTTTTAAATTGGATTGTTTTTGGGTGCTGAGTTGTATGAGTTTTTTATTAATTTAGAATATTAACTTTTATTGGATATGTCATGGGCAGATATCTTCTTCCATTAAGTAGGTTGTATTTTCATTTTATTGATGGTTTCCTTTGCTATCAAAACTTTTTAGTTTGTTATAGTTCCATTTGTTTATTTTTTTAAATTGTTTATCCTAAGCTAAGGAAAATATTTTATTCATTGCTTTTAGAGAGCAAGAGGAAGGGAGAGAGAGAAACATCAATGCGAGAGAGAAGCATTGATCAGTTGCTTCCCATATGCACCCAGACTGAGATTTGCATATGTCTGGACTGGCATCTGAACTCACAACCTTGGCATGTGCCTGGACGGGGAATGAACTGGCAACCCTTTGGATACGGGTGGATGCTTAACCAACTGGGCCACACTGGCCGTGGCCGTTTATTTTTTTCTTTTGTTTCCCTGGCCCAAGAAGATAAATCAGAAAAAATATCGCCGAGAGAAATGTCAGAGATTTTACCGCCTATATTTTCTTCTTGAAGTTTTATGGTTTCCAGTCTTACATTTAAGTCATTATTCCATTTTGAGTTTTTTTTGTTGTATGTGGTATAGGAAAGTGGTCCAGTTTCATTGTTTTCCTTATCTGTCCGAAGTTTTCCAACAGCATTTATTGAATGGACTGTCTTTACCCCATTGTATGTTCTTGCATCCTTTGTCTAATGTTAATTTACCATAGAGATGTATGTTTATTTCTGGGCTCTCTCTTTTGTTCCATTGATATATATGTCTGCTTTTCTGCAATAACATTCTGCTTTGGTTACTGCAGCCTTGTAGTGTTGTTTGATATCAGGTAGCATAATACATCCAACTTTGTTCTTTCTTAAGATTGCTGTGGCTGTTATCACATCTTATGTGGTTCCATATAAATTTTTGGATTATTTGTTCTAGTTCTCTGATATACACCTTTGGTATTTTGATAGGAATTACATTACATTTTTAGATTGCTTAGGGTAGTATGGACAGTTTTAATGATGTTAATTCTTCCAGGAAGGACCCTCAAAAACCCAGAATTCTCTTCTGGAGAGCGGGCTCCTTGTAGTATAGGCTTTCTTTGCTAGGTAAGTATTCTAGGAACCTGTCTGTATCAGCATATCAGCTGGCCTCATTGTGAAAGGCTGTATTTGGCATCAGTTAAGTTTTTTTTGAAGACTCTTTCAGTGTATTTGCTATTTCCTGGTGGGTGATTTACGAGCACACCTGCCCACACCTAGCTGAGTGTTCAGCAGTTTTTGATAAAAAATGGCATGACCCCCCCATGTCCTACCCTCAATATGCACCTGATCTCACCTTGAGTGACTCTTTTTTGTTTCCCCAGATGAAAAAAGTCCTCAAAGGGAAACGTTTTGCCAGGTGGAAGAGGTGAAACAAAAAATGTCAGAAGCACTAAAAGGCATCAAAATTAATGAATTCAAAAACTGTGTTGAGCAGTGGAAAAAATGTCTCAATAGGTGTGTTGCATAAAATGGGGAGTACTTTGAAGCTGACTGAATTTTAAACATGTAAGAATAAATATACAATTTTTTAATAAATAAATCTGTTTTTTACCCCCCCCCCCCCGCTTGTATTCTTCTGTTTATTTGTATCTTCTTTAGTTTCTTTCTTTGGTGTCTTATAATTTTCTGAGTATAGGTCTTTTACTTCCTTGGTTAAATTTATTCCTGGGTATTTTTCTGTGATGAAATTGTAAATGGGATAGTTGTCTTAGTTTTTCTTCTGATAGTTCATTACTGGTATATAAAAATGCAACTAATTTCTGAATATTTCTTTTGTATCCTGCAACTTTACTGAATTCACTTACAGTTTTTGTGGTTTTTTTGTGGAATCTTTAAGGTTCTCTATATAGATTATCATGTCATTTGCAAATAATGACAGTTTTACTTCTTCCTTTCCAATGTAGATGCCTTTTATTTCTCTTCTTGTCTGATTGCTATGGCTAGAACTTCCAGTACTATGTTGAATAAGTGGTGAAAATGGACATCCTGCCTTGTTCCTGATTTTAAGGGAAATGCACTTAGTGTTTCCTGTTGAGCATGATGCTGGCATGGGTTTGTCATACATGGCCTTTATTATGTTGAGGTATGTTCTCTGTATTCCCACTTTGCTGAAAGTTTTTATCATAAATGGGTGTTCCAATTATGAGATATTTTTCTGCTTTTATTGATACAATCATGTGTTGTTTTTTTTATCCTCACACGAGGATATGTTTATTGATTTTAGAGAGAGAGAGAGGGAGGTAGAGAGAGAAACATTGATGTGAGAGAGAAACATCAATCAGTTGCCTCCTGTACACACCCAGACTGGGATAGAACTCACAACCTAGGTATGTGCCCTGACCAGGAATCAAACCCATAACCTTTGGTGTATGGGACAGCACTCTGACCATCTGAGCTATCCAGCCAGGGCTGATCATGTGGTTTTTAGTCTTCATTTTGTTTATGTGATATATCACGTTAATTTATTTACAGATATTGTTCCAACTTTTCATCCCAGAAATAAATCCAACTTGGTCATGGTATGTGATCTTTTTGATGTATTGCTGAATTTGTTTTGATAATATTTTGTTGAGGATTTTAGCATGTATGTTCATCAGGGATATGGGCCTCTATTTTTTTTCCTTTGTTGTGTTGAAATCAGGATAATGCTGGTCTTGTAAATGATCTTGGGAGTCTTCTCTGCTCTTGAATTTTTTGGAATAGTTTGGGAAGGATAGGTGTTAATTCTTGTTTGAATGTTTGGTAAAATTCACCTGTGAAGCCATCCAGTACAGGACTTTTGTTTGTTGGGAGTCTTTGATTACTGCTTCAATTTTGTTAGTTGTAATCAGTCTGTTCAGATTTTGTTTCCTCTTAATTGAGTTTTGGAAGATTGTATGTTTCTAGGAATTTATTCATTTCTTCCAGATAGTCCAATTTGCTGGCATATAGTTGTTCATAGTGTTTTCTTACAGCTCTTTCGTGTTTCTGTGGTGTTAGTTGTTTTATTTTCTGATTTTATTTATTTGGGTCCTTTCTCTTTTTTCTTGATGAGCCTGGTTAAAGATTTATGTCTCATTTATCTTTTGAAAAATCAGTTGTTTCATTCATCTTTTGTGTTACTTTTATAGATTCTATTTTGTTTTTATCCATTCTGATATTTATTATTTCTTTCTATGCACTTTGGGCTTTGTTTATTTTACTTTTTCTAGTCATATATATATATATGGTGCTTATTTGATATTTTTCTTGTTTCTTGAGATAGGCTTGTAATGCTGTAACTTTCTTAAAAGTATCTTAAGACTGTTTTTTCTGAGTTCCAGAGATTTTGGGTTGCTGTGCTTTCATTTCATTTGTCTCATGGTATCTATTTTTTCTTCCTTGATCTTGTTGTTAACCCTATTCATGTGTTTTTTTTTTTCTTTTTGTAATTGATTTCTAATTTTATACCACTGTGGTACGATTTCAGTCTCCTAAAATGTATTGAGACTTTTTTGATTTCTAATGTGTAGTTTATCCTGGATAATGTTTCATGTGAGCTTGAAAAGAGTGTATTTCTGCCGCTTGGGGTGAATTGCTCTAAAATATCACTTAAATCTATCTGGTCTGGTGTGCCATTTAAGGCCACTCTTTCTTTGTTGATTTTTTTGTCTGGAAGATCTCTTTTGATGTCAGTGGAGTGTTAAAATTCCCTACTGTGACTGTATTGCTCTCAATCTCTCCCTTTATGTCCATCCAGATTTGCTTTATATATATATTTAGATGTTCTGTGTTGGGTGCATAAATGTTTACAAGTGTTACATACTCTTGTTGATCTTTTATTATGTAATGTCCTTCATTAGTATAACCTTTGTTTTTGAAGTCTGTTTTGTATGATATAAGTATTGCTAGCCCAGTTCTTTCCTTTTTTTTGTTCCATTTGCATGAAGTTTCTTTTCCATACCTTTTCTTTCGGTCTGTGTATATCTTTTTTTAAATTATATTTTATTGATTATGCTATTACAGTTGTCCCATTTCTCCCCCATCATTCCCCTCCACCCTGCACACCCCCTCCCACCCACATTCCCCTCTTTAGTTCATGTCCATGTGTCATAAGTTCTTTAGCTTCTACTTTTCCCACACTATTCTTGCCCCCCCTGTCTATTTTCTACCCACCGTCCATGCTACTCATTCTCTGTACCTTTCTCCCTCTCTCCTCCTCCCACTCCCCTGTTGCAAACCTTCCATGTGATCATTTCTGCGTTCCTGCTCCTGGTCTAGTTCTTTGCTTAGTTTGCTTTTGTTTTAGGTGTGGTTGTTAATGTCTGTGAGTTTGCTGTCTTTTTACTGTCCTACTTTTTTATCTTCTTTTTCTTAGATAAGTCCCTTTAACATTTCATATAATAAGGGCTTGGTGCTGATGAACTCCTTGAACTTGACCTTATCTGAGAAGCGCTTTATCTTCCCTCCATTCTAAATGACAACTTTGCTGGATAGAGCAATCTTGGATGTAAGTCCTTGCCTTTCATGACTTGGAATACTTCTTTCCAGCCCCTTCTTGCCTGCAAGGTCTCTTTTGAGAAATCCACTGACAGTCTGATGGGAACTCCTTTGTAGGTGACTCTGCCTTTATCCCTTGCTGCTTCTAGAATTCACTCCTTCATTTGAATCTTGGCTAATGTAATTATGATGTGCCTTGGTATGTTCCTCCTTGGGTCCACCTTCTTTGGGACTCTCTGAGCTTCCTGGATTTCCTGAAAGTCTATTTCCTTTTCCAGATTGGGGAAGATCTCCTTTATTATTTGTTCAAATAAGTTTTCCACTTGTTACTCTTCCTCTTCCCCTTTTGGTACCCCTATAATTTGGATGTTGGGATGTTTAAAGATGTCCTGGAGGTTCCTAAGCCTCTCCTCATTTTTTTGAATTCTGGTTTCTTTCTTGTTTTCTGTTTGGTTGTTTCTTTCTTCCTTCTGGTCCCCTCCACTGATTTGAGACCCAGTTTTCCTCCCATCACTATTGGTTCCCTGTGTGTTTTTCTTCATTTCACTTATTGTAGCCTACATTTGTTCCTCTAATTTGCGACCAAAGTCAGCCAATTCCGTGAGCTTCCTAATCACCAGAGCTTTGAACTGTGCTTCTGATAGGTGGGCTACCAGTGTTATGAGCTCTGCGTCTGATAGGTTGACCACCTCCTGGTCGCTCAGATGAATTAGCTCCAGGGCCCTGGTCTGTTCTCCCTTTTGAGCCATCCTTGTTTTTTTTTTGTTGTTGTTGTTTTGTTTTTGTTTTTGTTTTTGCCTGGTTGTGGCTTTTACGTAGTAAGGGGCGGAGCCTTAGGCATTCACCAGGGCAGGGCAGCCCAGTTGCTGGGTTGTGATGCTGCATGTGGGGTGGGGTCCGAGAGGGGACAGTGGCGTTTGCTCCGTGCTCTTTCGAGAATCCCAGTCCCTTCAGCCTCTTTCCCCTATCAAATTGGGCCCTTCTGGTGCTGATTTCCATGTGGGTGGGTGGGCCTGTGCACGCTCCAGTACCCTATGGGTCTCCACAACCAACTCTCCTGTGAGGCTGGAGAGTTCTCCTGGCACCTCAGCCCCTACAAATATTTTCAATGGGTGCTTTGAGGCTTCACTTCCCAGTGCTGGGGCCCTGCATCGCGCAGTCTGTCTTGCTGCCTGTTTTTGCCTGGTTTATCTGTGCATGAATGTGTGTCCGCCTTCTGCCACCCTGTGTGCCTCACTTGGCCTCCTTGCGTTTGGCAAGCCACTGCCTGTGCGCCTGGAGTGACTGCACACCGAGACCACCACCGGCTTATCCCACCTTATTCGGATTCTGCCAGCCACTGACTCCGCCCCTCTTACCAGTCTGGGTGAATCGTTGTTGTTGGACTCCCGCATAATTCAATTTTCTCTCTCCTGGTTGGGTTTTCTTTCTTTTTTTTTTGGTTCTATATTTTTGTTGTCCTTAATCTTGGTTGTGAGAGTAGGCACAGCATGTCCAGCTACGCCTCCATCTTGGCCAGAAGTCCTTGGTCTGTGTATATCTTTTATTCTGAGGTGGATCTCCTGTAGACAGCATACATATGAGTCCTTGCTTTTTTTTTTTTTTTTTAATTCAGCTACCCTATATCTTTTGATTGGAGCATTTAAATCATTTAGATTTTCATTATGATTGATACATATTTATTGCCATTTTATTCTTTACAACTATGCTCCTTTTTGTCTTTCTTTCTTTCTCTTAAAGACATCCCTTTAACATTTCTTGTAATACTGGTTTGGTGGTAACAAACTCCTTTTGCTCTTTTTAAAATTTGTGTGTGTGTAGAAAGCCTTTTATTTCTCCTTCAATTTTAAATGATAAATCTGCCTAGGTGAAATAGTCTGGATTTTAGGTCCTTGGTTTCCATCACTTTAAATACTTTGTGCCAATTTCTCCTGGCCTGGAAATGTTTGTTTGTTTTGTTTTGTTTTGTTTTGTGAAACCTTGTGACAGTCTGATGGGAGCTTCCTTGTAGGTAACTGCCTCTCTGGCTGCTTTTAAGATTCTTTGTCTTTAATTTTTGCATTTCAGTCATGATATGTCTTGATGTGGACCTCTTTGGTTTTATCTTGTTTGAGATCTCTGTGTTTCCTGGTCTTGTATGACTTTTTTTTCACCAAGTTATAGAATTTTTCAGTAATTATTTTTTCAAATAAATTCTCAATCCCTTGCTTGGTCTCTTCTTCTGGTATCCTTGTGGTGCAGATATTATTAGGCTTGATGTCCTAGAGGTCCTTTAAATTGTTCTCATTTTTTTAATACATTTTTCTTTTTCTCTGCTTTGATTGGGTGTTTTCTGCTAGCTGGTGTTCTAAATTACTGATTTGATCCTCTGCTTCATTCAACCTGCTACTGATTCCTTCTAGCATATTTTTCATTTCAGATATTTTATTCTTCATTTCTGACTGGTTCTTTCTTAAGATTTCTTTATCCTGTTTTATGTTTACTGTCCTGTTCATGTTCTCACTGAGTTCACCCTTTCTTCCTCTAAATCCCATTGAGAATCCTTATAAGCATTGCTTTGAACTCTGTAACTTGTAGTCTGCTTGCCTTTATTTCATTTCCTTTCTTTTGGAGAGTATTTCTCCTGTTCTTTCATTTGGGACATGTTTCTTTATCTCCCCATTTGGCTGCCTCTCTGTATTTGTTTCTGTGTATTAGGTAGCTCTGCCATGGCTCCCAGTCTTGGTATGGTGGCCTTATGGATTAAGTGTCTTATGGGTCTCAGTGGCACATTCTCCCTCATCACCTGAGGTAGGTGTTCCAGGAATGTCCCTTGTGTGTGTTTTGTGATCCCTTTTGTAGTAGTTGAGGCTTGATTGCTGTTGGCTCATCGTGGGTGGGGTTGATTCTCAGACTGGCTGACTATTAGGATGGACCCCAGCTACTGTGTATGTGCTGCTGTGTGGGGGCTCACCTCATGAAGAGGAATTTGCTTCAGCAGGGTCTGGTGCCTGGTGAGATCTCCCTTGGGGTGTGCCACTTGTGGAGCTAACTGGGTTGTTCTGTGGTATGGTCTGAATCTTGGCACAGGGTGTGTTGGTTCTGGGACCTCTTGCATGTACTCTGGTGCAGGTCACTGTCAGACACTGCTTGTGACCAGCCCTGGGCTACGTTTTTGCAGCTACACAGTGATCTGTAGTTTGTGGCTGCCTCTCATTGTCCTGGGTGTGCATAGGAGGGGCCGAGCTGTGCACCAAGGCTGGCTTCCACCAGCACCTATTTCATGCACAGGTCAGAAAAGGCTAAAACATCCCAGCTGTGTCTGGCAACTTCATGTTAGACTCAGTCACTGAAATAGCCTCTGGTGGTACATGAGTTTTGTGAGAGTGGATTCTTAGTGAGTCACCATGTAGGAATGAGTGGTGTTCACCTGATTGATGACAGATTTAAACTAGGTACCAGTACTGGGTCAGAGGCCACTTAGAAAAATCTCAGGTACACCAAGGACAGCTGCCACCTCCCAGGTGCCATGTGGGCCTTTTTGGTGGGGTAGAGTCTCAGGGAGTCGTTAGGGTGAGGCCATTAAAATTCATCAGGCCCACACAGACCATGGTTTGGCCACGTGAAAGGAGGGCTCTGCGCAGGAATGGTATGCTTGCAGGGCGGTGAGGGGGACATGGTCCCACCCTAGAGCCACACAACTCAGTCTCTCCTGGATTCTATCTGGACCTTCTCAAGAACCTTCCAGGAATGCACTGAGGGCCTCTGCCAGCTGACTCCCCTGCAGAGCTACAGGGCATTGGGAGGATGGGGCTAGTGGACCTCCTGTGGGGATGCGGCACCTGAGGAGGTGGGTGAGGCAGTATATGGAATGGCCCCACCCCTGAGCTACACAACTCAGTCTCTGGCTCCTCATGAGTTTGCCCTCAGGAGGTTACCAAGAAAGTCTACACTTTGGGCCCAGAAAACTAACTCCCCTGGGTTGGCGAGGCAACACTGAATGGGGAAAGTAGGGCTAGCGAAGGCTGATGTGGTATGGAGTAGAGTAATCAACCTAAGAAAGATGGCATCTATGGGTGGTGTGGGAGAGGGTCTCAGGAAAGGGTCTCAGCACAGGGACTCTGGCTGCTGCCCCTTCAGCCATCTCCTGGGAGCCACACAACCCAGTCTGTCCTTGAACTGTAGTCCACTCTGATTCACCCTCCTTCTGCAGGAGGCCAGGGTGAATGGCTGCAAATGAGATTTTGTGCCTTGGCTTTTTAAGAGGGTCCCTGGGTTTCTAGCAGACTCCTGATTCTCATTCATGATCAGAATCCCTGTTGCTTTTCACAGCCAGATGTTATATGGGCTCCTCTTCCCAGCTATGGTGCTCCAGGCTAAAGAGTCCAGCTGGGGTTGAGCCCCGTGCTCCTCAGCGTGGATCCCCACAGCTGAGATATCCCTCCCAGTTCTCCCAGTTTCCACACATGGGCATGGGCTCATCCCTTTTTGCATCGTCACCCTTCCTACCAGTCTCAATATGGCTCCTTCTGTAAATCCTTAGTTCTAAGACTTTCATTCAGCTAGTGTTCAGTTGGTTATTCAGGTTGATCATCTTATGATTTAGTTGTAATTCCAGATTGGACCTGGGTAGGGATGAATGTAACTTGTACCTACTCCACCACCATCTTAGATCTCAAAATTTTTTATTTTTTAAAATTGTAAAATACACAAAATATAAATTTACTATTTTAGCCTTTTTTAAGTGTACAGTTCAGTGGCATGAAGTACACTCACATTCTTGTACTACCATCACCACCATTTATTCATGGAACTCTTTTCGTCCTGCAAAACCAAAACTCTCTACCTATTAAACAATAACTCACCACTCACCCCAGCCCCTGGTAACTCCTGTTCTGCTTTCTGTCTCTATGAATTTGACTCTTTTTAGTACCTCGTATAGGTGAAATAATACAGTATTTATCCTTTTGTGACTGGCTTATTTCATTCAGCATAATGTCTTCAAGGTTGATCCATGTTGTAGCCTGCGTCAGAATTTTCTTCCTTCTTTAAGGCCGCATAATATTTCATTTCACCTGTCATTTATCCATTTATCTGTTGGACACTTGGATTGTTTCCACCTTTTAACTACTATGAAAAATGCTGCTGTGGACATTGGTGTACAAATGTATCAAGTCTCTGCTTTCAGTTCTTTTGGGTATATACCCACAAGTGGAGTTGCTGCATCATGTGGTAATAATGTTTTTAATTTTTTGAGGATATTTAAATGATTTTAAGTGTACCACTCAGTAGCATTGATTACATTCACAGTGTTGTGCAACCATCATTTTATTTTTATCCAGATCTTTTTTTACACTCCAAACACAAACCATGTACCCATTAAATAATAGCTCCCCATTCCTCTTCCCTTGCCCCTGATAACCTCCCTTCTACTTTCTCTCTTTATGAATTTGTTTATTCTAGGTAGCTCATTGAAAGGGAGTCAGACATACATGTTTATCCTTTCATTTCTGGCTTTTATCACTCAGCTTGAGGTTTTCAAGTTTCTTTCATATGGTAGCACATGGTCAGAGAATTTTTTTATGGCTGAATTAGAATTCATCATATTTATATGTAGCTTTAAAAAAATCTGCTCATCTGTCAATGGAAACGTGGGTTGTTTCACCTTTTGGCTTTTGTGAATAATGCTTTAAAGAATACTGATATACAAGTATCTATTTGAGTTCTGGCTTTCAGTTTCTTTAGGTATATACCTAGGAGGAGAATTGTTCCTCCTCTCTCTTGATACATTCTCTGTATAAGTTAAACAGAATAAGTTAAGCCACTGCACTCCCAAGTAGCAGAGTCATAGGCCATTCATTCTTACGTTCATGCAAGAACTTTTCATAATAGAGGCTTTCTGTATAAAAAAACAGATGGGAACCATTCTCTCCCTACTTCATGTTTACTAATAGCAAGTTGCGACTGTTTTAGTTTCTCGATCTCTAAAATGGGCATATGAAAACTTATTTTCTGAGTTGGAAAGGTAAAAGGGGAGAGGGCACCACATAATTCTGAGATACCATCTTTTATATTTTCTTTGTGGGATACTGGTTTTAAAAATGGCTCATATTAAAGGCAAGCTCAGATGAAAGGTGGTTTGAGTGTTTCTCCTTTATCCTTTAGCCTCATCCCTTAACCTCAGGGTGGCGGTGTCTTTGATTGCACTTGTTCTATGAGTACTACTAGTGTAGTTAAGAATCTCCTAGCAGAGAAGAGAGAACCTAAGTAGCAAGGGTGAAAGAGGAGCAGGTTTCATCAAACCTCGGTGCTTTATGCCTTGGGCAAAACAATAGTAATAAGAGAAAGTTGATGTTATTTTGTTTCTTTTGCACTTGTCTTCAAACCCTGTTCAACAAACCAGTAAACAAGAGAAGCCCAGTTTTTAGGTGTGTCACAGTTAGGAACTTCACTGTATTACGTAGACTTGTATAGTTTCCTCTAGTTATTCTATAAAGCCAGTTTCTTTATGATTTGTATTATTTAAGCTATTGTAAGCTAAGTGTGTCTTGTTTTTAAAAGTGATTTTATTTATTTATTTTTAGAGAGAGGGGAAGGGAGGGAGGGAGAGAGAGAGAGAGACAGGGAGAGAAGTATCGATATGAGGGAGAAACCTCAGTTGATTGCCTTTCGTACATGCTCTGACTGGGGAGCGCACCCGGAACCCAAGCATGTGCCCTGACCAAGAATCAAATGGGTGACCTTTTTCTTTGTGGGACAGCGTGCAACCAACTGAGCTGCACTGGTCAGCGCTGTGTCTGTTTTCTAGATTATGGCTAAGCTATCTTGGCCTAGATCTTTAGGTAATAGTGGACTCTGTGGGCCTGCCTTCTCTCACATTTTCAGCTAGGACAGAAGTACATCACCTTAGGATCTCATGGAATGGAGAGTCACATCTGTATGTTACAATTACTCTAGAACCAAGGCTGCTTTTTTCTAGGTGAGGTCAGTTATATTTGTAATTTTTGTATCCATTGGGGTATATAAATAGACCTGGATAATCCCTATGAACTACATTTTGGAGCAAGCCACAAGGAGAGTTGCATTCTTTGACATATGGCAAAGCATCACAACATCTTTTATGGTAGAAAAGGAGAAAGGTGAAAATGAGTAATACAGAAATCCCTTGAACCTGTCGCCAAAGCCCCCTTTTCTCTGACTTCCCAGTGAGCTAAGGCAGCCCGGTTTATGCTCTTCTGCTGCTGCTTCTCTGGTAGACCCTTCCTTGTTTCACTGTCCCCAGCTTTAATAAGTGTATCCTCATAGTTGGGGGGGTGGGGAGAAATTCACCCCAGATTTTCACTTAGGTTTCTCCATGATTTCCTTTTTCTTGTTTAATGTGTTTGGGCAGATAATCTTTGAGAGGTGTTTAAACTATCTCAGCCCTGTCGTTTGTGTGTGTGTTTCCAATGTGGAATTAACCTTGTTCCCAAAACCACCTGCTGTTTTCTTGGGTGTAGGAAGGAGGGTGAGTGGAAGTGCAGGGTATGGGGTGCTTTGTTCCCTTTGCTAATAATCCTCTGAGTCTGTGCTATCTGACGGGCGCAGGCCACATGTTGCACATTTGTCACTGGGGAGCAGGTCACAGTCTCAGTTACAGTAACTGAGTCTGACTCCAGGCAGTGGAAGGAAGAAGAATCCTCCAGCACTTACTGAAACTGGGACCCTGTTTTTATTTCTTTATTCCTTTGTACAACTATGTGCATTACAGAGGCTTCTGTTTGTCTCAGTAAATTCTTACCATTGGTCTTAAATAAAACCAGGTGTCCTTCTTGATGCAAGTTTCTTATAGAAAGAATATCTTTGAAAACAACTTAATTTAATGTAATTACATTAAATTTGAATAATTACATTTGTATTCTTGTTCTTTTCTTAAAAGCATGTGTGGTGTTTTGGAAACATGTGTCAGAGTTGCTAAGGTGTTTTCCTCTCTTTTTGACATAAGTGATTGGTGTGGGAATTACACTACTCATTGCTGCAGTTTTGAACATATGAGTGACAAAATTTATCTTCTTAGTTCTCCTGCAAATTTAATGATTGTTAATTTTCACTTTTCTCATTTAACAAAGTCCTACTTATCTATGTAGTTTAAGTTGTAATCACCATATTTCTTGCCTGATTTCAGTAGAGAAGGATAGTAGGAAAGGGAACACAGTGGAGGCTGGGAGAGGCAGTGGTGGTGATGCCAGTAGTAGTTCACTGGGGGGAGGTCATTGCTCAGAGGTGGTACTTTTAGGGCTATTTAGCAACAGGGTTCCCAGTGACAACTGAGAAACAGGATGCTGGACGTGGTCTTATTGAAGGGGTAATGGGAAAGACTTCATCCCACCATGTAATCCTTAGTGAGACCTGAAAAATTTACCATTGGTAATTCATTCATTTGTCTTAAGCATAGCTGTCTTCCTGTGGTCTCCTTTTATTAAGTATATATTACTGGGGACAATAATATCTTAACTCACTGATATCTTCGTACAAATTAGTATTTGCGTGAGATTTTATAATTAAATTTTCTATTAGATAACTGACCTCTGAGATAAGGTGAAAAATAGAGGGGCGCAAAGAGCACAAAGTTGGAGAGCAACTTCATAAGCTTTCTCGTTTGACCTTGGTTGATGGCTAAGTTGGCAGTAAGATTGGGAACTTCACTATCAGTGCAGCTGTTTCTGGGAAGAATAGATCAACAATGATCCAGAACACCTCTTCTTTATCACTGATCTTGTACTCTAACCTGGCATGATGAAAGATGATATGTATAATATATCTGTCTTAAGCTTTGGCACATGGTAGGCATTGAATTTATGCAGCCTCTTTAAAATAATATAATATTAGTAGTTATCAATAACTAATTATATGGTTTTGCTCTCTTAAAAAGGCTTTAAATGAAAGGCAAAGTTCTCTTGGGTAAAAATGTTACAACAGAACCTGTTGTCTTTCTTCCTTGGTGATTGTGGCAAGGGGGTGGCTAGAGAAATTGATACTTGGAAATATTTTAGGAGAGTAGAATATTTTGTTGATTATTACTCTTTCAAGGAATCTGGGGAGATGGAGAGTAAGCTGTGTACTGGTCCCTGATTAATATGAGACTTTTCCATCCTACTTCATGCCCGGTAGTGAGTGGTAGGTAGGTAAGGGAAGGAGGTCCCTGAGGAGGAGAGGATTCTGGCGCACTCCTTTGTTGGGTGTGCTACACCAGGCAGGTCCCTCAGCGTTCACTCGTGAGCTGTGAAGTGGTGGATTTATGCCTGTCACCTTAGTTCTGCTGGTGTCCAGCATTTCCATGGAGAAAGTGGTCATGCAGGGAAGCCAAGAACTAATGATTTATGATTATTAAGGATGTTTTGAATCTTTAAACAGGAATGATACCTTGGCTGAATAGCAGTTTGGCTTCTGTTGCTCTTTGAATTTCTTCTCTGTTTTCAGAAAGCCAACTTGTATCATTTCCTATGAGGTATTTCCTGTGGTTCTTGTGTTTTTGTGGGCAAATTTACTTTGAGGGAAGTTTAGCAGATTGTGAGTTACAACTTCTTTTTAGCCACTAGAGGGTGAAACATGTTCTTTATCTCTAGACTGAAACATAAGTTTTATTTGATGATTTTTGTGAGGGTTTACGTACTTTGTGGATCATGTTTAGCAGCTAGGACTCTTTTTTTGGTCTGTGGACTGTAATTGCAGATAAAAATGATGAATGTGATGATGATGAAAGACACAATTCTGTAGTTAGATCAAGTCCACTGTACATTGTCTTCATCATTCACATTGTGGTTTTTTTGATTTGCTCCATATCTATCAGTGAGTGACTTGTATATCATCCTGATAACTCTAAGGCCTGGGTATTAAAAAACTCCCACATTTTTCTTGTTTGGGTGATATTTTCTTGGGCATGAAAGCTACAGGCTTTAGGTTCCTGTTAGGAGGTAGAAGTGAAGGGGGAGGATGAAAAGTCTGTGGGCCCTGGGCCCCAAACCCTGGGTGAGATGTATGTCCTTAGGCTCTGTTTCAGGGACTTTGAGAAGGTTGCAGATGTGGTGTGCATGAATAGTGAGCTTATATGAAAATCAGTGAGTTAAAAAGCAGTAATTGAGCTTTGGACCCCAAGGAGTGAGGGGGAAAGGTTACCCTGGAAGAGTCTTACAATTTTAATCGCCAGCTCCCTGTTAGTGAAGTGTTGATCTGGCTAATAAGCAAAGAGAATCTGGGTCAGGTTTCCCTTCAGCCTTTTGAGTTCGTTCTTTCCCCTGGTGCTTCAGGTGACAGTAGAGGAGGATGTGAGTCACACAGAGGGCAGTAGCCCTCACACCCACTCTTGCTGGATGGAGGGATCCTGGCACACATGGGCAAGGCGGCTTACTGTGAGGGTGGGTGGTGGAGAAAGAAGTCTCCCACCTGCTTCTCCATTCTTCTTACATCCACTTTGGAGAATCAGCTTATTGTGCTTGTCTTTACCTGCTGATAACTGTTTCTGAAAAATTTTGACCTTTGCTTTTGAGAGTCAGACACCTTTGTATCAAGGGGGAACTGACATTTGGGCAGGTCATGTCTAGGAAGTGGAATCTAATTTAGAGCCAAAGGCACCTTGAGTGAGCTGTGGCTGCTCCAGGTTATAGGTGAACAGTTTATGGGACTTGTTTGTCAGAGTGTCTGGAACATAGTGAGTGCTTCTGAAATGTTACTGAGTGGAGAAGAGAGTAAGTGAGTCATTAAAGATTGGACTGTTTGTTGTTGGTTCATGTTCCTGCTTTCATATGTTTCTACTGGTGTATTATTCTGAAGGAAACTGTTTTGTTTACTCTTCTCCTGTGGTCTTGAAATACAGGATGAGCTGTAGGTACTGGATTATAATTAAAGCATTACTAAAGTTTTATCTTCTGCTTTTTGATACACATAAACTACTCATTCCATGTGTGTTCCAATTTTTGATTTGTTTTTACTTGCTGTCTCCTGTTTGAAATTTCAGATGTGATCCAAAATGTAATCATGTGTCATCTTACATTCTGAAACCTACATATCTTCTATAAACTTTGAAAGCTTCATAAGTTACTTTAAATATATTTATATATTGGACTAAAAATTTTTTTTGGTCTGTACCATAATTGCTGCATGTATTTTTAGGTATGATGAAGTTGTTGGCCTAGGAGAGTGCCTACAGCATTGATGACCTTGAAAGATCAATAATTTCCTAATGAAATGCAGTTTTATGTGTTAGAAATCATTACCTGGCCACATGGTATGTGTCATGCTGTCAAACATTTATCTATCAGTAGCCTGTAACTGGCTGCCTGGAATCAGATCTCTCTTTTTCTAGTATGTGCTTGCTCCATGGCTACAGCAAGCTTCTGGAGCTCTGAGTTGGCCAAGCCACCCTGCTCTGATGAGAAGCCTTCAGCATCACTTGTTACCTTCTCTTAGCCAGATATTCCGAGGTTGGAAGGTGATGAGGCAGGTATGGTGTTTGAGTTTGGAGGTATTGTGAACATGTTCAGATGAACTCAGTGTTACTGTTCATGAAGTTTTGCTTTCCACTTTGGCTTCACCTGTAAAATTCTTAAGTAATAAGTGAATTGAATAAGAATAACCATTGATTACATTGCCAGTTGAAACCAGGGAGCAGTGTTTTACTGAAGTTCATATAATGCCAAAACATTAACTATTCTGTTTCATTCCATTCTGAGCCACATAATTTATCAGCTGATTATCTGTAGCAAAACTAAATTCCAGTGATTCCAGATTTCACTTTTTAGTACTGATATCTTTACAAAGTGGGAGGTTATCAGAAACTGTCAGTGATGGATTAGTATAATAAAGTATATTACATAAAGTTACACAGGTGACTGAAGAGACCTAAAAATAGTGACATTGTGAGAGGATAGGAGTGGTGTTTGTGTGCTCTCCTTGTTTCTCGTAGTAGACAGTTGATTGGAAATTCTTAGAAAAGGTAAATTTAGAAAACCTGTATGTTAGAGGTATGGAGGGAACTACCAGAGAAACACCAAAACCATTGAAAGAATTTGCCTCTGAGGAGCACGGCAGGAAGTAGAGTGGGGCGAGCCAGAGCGCACTTGCTTTTCATTATAAGTGCTCTGTTTATATCTGCGTTTTAGATATGTACATATGTTACTTTGATAAATACAAAATGCTCAATATTAAAAGTTCCTCCTTATCTTCTCTTCCAGAGTAGGTACCAGATAGTAGCAGAGTGGTGAACTTTTAAGCAGTGGGAGTGAGGACTGAATTAAGGGAAGCCTAGAGTCCTGGTCACCCAAAGGCTGTCTTCAGGTTTGCTTTTCTCTAAGCCCAGTTTGGTGAAAATCTTGCCAGAGCTTTGAAACAAAACAAACAAACAAACACAGAAACAAAACAATAAACCAAGAAGCCGCACAACAGTGAATCATTTTTAATCCCATGTGAACATTTCCAGAACCTTGGAGCACATGGAATTTATTATCAGTGGGCACTGACATTGAACACCAGTGTGAGATTGAGGCTTTTGCCGCCATGGTGGTTCCTGGTGCTCCCACTGACTAGGACCTTGCTAGGCTGATATTTGTATCAGAGCCAATTATTTAACTAGTAGGAGCTCTGCTATCGAGGAACATTGCAGGGAAAGCAAGAAATGAGCTCCAAGTGGGCAAGGAGAAGGAGGGGACAGCAAAATGCTGAGTTCGTGTCCAGGGACACTTCAGGAAAGGCTGTTGCTTAAGGTTGGTGCTTCGTAGGATGAGAAGTTTGACTGTGGAGTTCATGTTTAATTTTGTGTTTACTTGTAAACACCCCAGGAATGAAAGATAATGCAACAAAGAAGACATTCTTAGGCCAAATAAGTTTAAAAACTGAAAAAAGACCCCCTGATTCTTGTGTAATTTTAGGGCCTTGACAGTGATAGAAAAGCTTATTGGGAACCTGAGTGTTTGCGTGGTTGGGCCAGTGTCCATCCCGCACTTCTCAGTGCAGCAGCTCTCTGCCCCGCCTAGGGAGATCTGGGATCTGGGATCTGTGCAGTCATTCATCTTAAGGTGGTCCCATTGGGATACTGTTTTCTGAGGAAATCAAAAATATATAATTCTTTTGTGTAAATAGGCCATACTTCCAGGGTCAACTGGAATGTATTTTATTATAAGTTATTATCTTGTGAGTTTTAGCATTGAGAAAAGTAAAGTGATAGGCTTGGTTCATGTGAATCCAAAAATTGCACAGATTTCAGTGGCATTATTTTAAATAAATATTTTGCCTGTTAATTATTAGGGACACGAGATTAAACTTTGATTCATCCAACATTTGCTCTCTCTTCACATTCAGCCTATGGGAAAGAAAATTTCAGATGGATTTTCACTTGAGGTGAAACCTAAATAGGAGCCTTTAAGAAGCATTTGGAGCTACATTTTGTGGCATCAACACAGGTGTGAAGCTAAGTGTGATATATTTCTGGGCATATCTTTAGGAGAACAGGAGGTCAGGAGTTGGATATAAGAATAAAAATGAAGTAAATGATGGATGTAGACACAGATATTAGTATCCAAGTTTATACTCTGAATAAAACTGGCTTTGAGGTTGTTTATGAAATATACTCAATGTATTTATTTATTTATTTTCTAAGATAAAAAATTATTTATTTTTATTTTATTGCTGTTCAAGTACGCTTGTCTGCATTTTCTCCCCACCACTCCTCCCCTACCCCAGTCATCATTTCCCTCTCATGACCCCACTTCCCTGCTTTTGTCCATGTGTCCTTTATAGTTGTTCCTGAAAACATTTCTCCCCTTTCCCCCCATTATCCCCTCCCACCTTCCCTCTAATTACTGTCAGATTTTTCTTAATTTCAATGTCTCCTGTTATATTTTGCTTGCTTGTTTGTTTTGTTGATTTGGTTCCACTTAAAGGTGAGATCATATGGTATTTGTTCCTCTCCACCTGGCTTATTTCATTTAGCATAATGCTTTCCATATCCATCCATGCTGTTGCAAAAGGTAGGAGCTCCTTCTTTCTTTCTGTTTTATAGTATTCCATCGTGTAACTGTACCTTAGTTTTTTGATCCATTCATTTACTGATGGGCATTTAGGTTGCTTTCAGCACTTGGCTATTGTAAATTGTGCTGCTATGAACATTGGGGTGCATAGGTTCTTTTGGATTGGTGTTTCAGGGTTCTTGGGGTATAATCCCAGCAGTGAAATTGCTGGGTCAAAAGGCAGTTGCATTTTTAGTTTCTTGAGGAAATTCCATACTATTTTCCATAGTGGCTGCACCAGTCTGCAATCCCACCAACAGTGCACTAGGGTTCCCTATTCTCCACAACCTCTCCAACACTTGTTTGTTGCTTTGTTTATGATGGCCATTCTCACAGGTGTGAAGTGGTATGTCATTGTGGTTTTAATTTGCATGTCTCTGATGGCTAGTCTTTTCATATGTCTCTGGGCCTTTTTTATGTCCTCCTTGGAGAAGTGTCTATTCAGGTGTTTTGCCCATTTTTTAATTGAGTTGTTTGTCTTCCAGGAGTGGACTTGTTTAAGTTCTTTATGTATTTTGGAGATCAAACTCTTGTCTGAGGTATCATTGGCAAATATGTTTTCCCATATAGTTAGTTCTCTTTTCATTTTAATGCTGTTTTCTTTAGCTGTGCAGAAGCTTTTTTATTTTGATGAGATCCCATTTGTTTATTTTTTCCTTTATGTCCCTTGTTCTAGGGGATATATCTGTGAAAATATGCTGCATGGAATATTTGAGGTTTTATTTATTTATTTTTAGAGAAAGGGTGGGAGAAAGAGAGTGAGAGAAACATCAATGTATGGTTGCCTCTCATGTGCCCCTAGCTGGGAACCTGGCCTGCAACCCAGGAATGTGCCCTGGCTGGGAACCCAACCTGAGACCCTTTGGTTCTCAGGCCAGCACTCAATCCACTGAGCCACACCAGCCAGGGCCTACACTCAACATATTTAACACAGTAGTGATTCACAGTGGCTCTTTAGGACCACCCCCTTCTTGGACTTTTGACTTTCCTGTCAGGTATTTGTCTCTCAATAACCAGGCAAGTTCTGTAGGGTGTTTGCTGCTAAGACAGGTCCTGAAAGTTGGGCAGCCCTTTAATTGCTGTTTTCCGGAATAGAGCTAAGGGAGTTAGCACTGTGAGTGTAAAATCCTTCCTCCTTTTGAAAACCTCAAAACCCACAAACTACTTCCTCTCTTAATCTCCATTGTGGAGCCTTTAGTTATATAATGTGTGTGGCCTCAAGGTCAGGATCCTCCTATTCAGATCCAGTGGGTGTCATTCCAGCAAAACCTGTTGGTGAGTATTCCACCTCCCATCTTCCACAGAGAAACACAAGGTGGGAGCAGTCGCTGGGCTTGGTTCTGCTGAGTCTGGGGTGGCTGGTGCTGGACCAGGAGTTTCTGCCTTTTCTATTTTTGCTTTAGATATTTCCTGATTGTCTTGTTAGTGACAGACACTTAAAAAAAATGCTGATTAGTAAAGTTAGACATCTCTTGCAGAAGGTCTGTCCACCTGGGTGCTGCCAAATGGTTGGTTGGTGGATATTTTGTGGGGTCGGGGCTGGAATTAGGGTGGAAGTTTACCCCCTTTTTTTCTCAGTATGGTAAAAATCCCATCCTGTCCCTGAAAAACATATAGAGAAATGAAGCAACACATACCTGTGTCATGTAAGCAGCTGCATGTATAATCAGATGATAGTTCTATTATTTACTTCTACTCTGTGGTTTTACAAACTGTGTTGTAGTGGGGAAAATGATTGCTCTTGTCTTCAGCCAGTATGGAAATGATTACTAAGTACCTTTTAAGATAACTCAGTTGTTCCTTGTTCTAAGTTTTTGGATTTCCAAATTCTGTTTTTTTCTTTTTGTGGCAAAACTTGCACTTTTATAAAGCATCAGTGAGTAGTTATTCTGTATTACTTTAAAATAAAGAAGTAGGAATCAATTTTGGTTTTCAGAAATAATGGTCTATTATTTCTTTGCAGTTGCCACCATATTGCCATCCCGAGTGCTGTGGGTTTGGCTGGGGCTCTCAGCCAGGTGAAGGGACATTTGTTGTCTCCAGAGGTTGAAACACCTCAGCTATAGGAAGCATCTGCTGCTGCAGAAAACCTCAGGATAAGTAAGCATTTATTGATGCCCTACTGTATACCAGGCATCCTGCATACTGTTAAGGAAACAAACATAAGTACTATCCACTGCCTGTGGCTGAGTCACCTGCAGGGTTCTTGTTTGTTGAGTCAGTGATTCCACCAGAAATAATTGCAAGAGGGACGGCCAGTTGTTTCTCTCAGTGTTTGTGTTTAAGATCAACTTGATCATTAAAACTCAGGGCAGTGAACAGTCAAGAGTTGGCCCTGATTTTCCACTTGTGAATGAATGCTCAGCAATGTTGCTGGAGCAGTTGAACATGTTTTGTGACCAACAAACCATGACTGAACCTCCCTGAGCTATTGTTAGCAGATAACTTTATGGCAAAGTTAATGTGTCATATACATAAGAACTATGTTTGGCTCGTACGGTAATTATATGTAAATGGTAAGTGCTCACGTTCATTCAGCAAACATTTACTAGAGGCCTCTGGTGCCAGGTAGTGTGGAGGGGTAGTCACACCAGTGTTGTCCCAGCTATAATAGTCAGATACACAGAGGCTGGTGGGGGACAGGGAGTGAGCAAACACCAGAGTTTGCTGTGTGTGTGACCTTGGAGGGCTTAAGAGAAGAGCTGAGCTGAGTGTGGGGCTATGGACAAGATGCTTTTTGTAAAAAAGTCAGTTCGCCATTATTACTACTGCCTACTTGAAACCCCCAGTTCCCTCTGGGGTGTCCTCAGCTTCCCTTCCTAACCCTATAAGACCCTTCTCAATGTAAGGTGAGGTTCATGGGGTATGAAAAGCAGGCTTAATGGCTAAAAATCTGCTTGCTTGTGCTATTTTTAAAATAATTGGATGTGTAAAAATGTGTGTTTGGTGATGGTGAACTTTTGAGCTAACCAGTCTCAGCCTGCAGTTAAGAGATAAACTGTCTAGGAGCCAATGCAGAGAGGCCATCTTTATATAACAATGACAAATCTTTTAATCACACAGAAAATGAAATGTCTAACAATGTACACACTTGGCGAGTAGTAAGTCATTGGTGTTAACATATTTCACCCCAAATTTAAACAAATTTCCAGGTTGTTTCCTCACTTGACAGGGAATCTAGAAGTCTGGCAAGCATCACTCTTCCCAGTAGGACAGGGCCTGGTGGGGGAGAGGGACGGCTTTGGACAGAAGGAAGAGGCTGGACAGCCCAGTAAACTTAAACACGTTTTTTGGATGGAAGACATGGAGGAATAGGAAAAAGACCTCATTTAGTGGATTCAGGGGTATGACCTGCTGCTCCACCATATCTTGCTTTATGATCTCAAGCGAGTTAACTTTTGGTGCATCAGGGCCTGTTTGTAGAACAGAGCTAATACCTACCTTGCAGTTTGTTAGGATTATTGGCTACAACTGAAATCAATGTGCCTGACTGTAGGCTGCCAATAAAAGGCCACCAGAAAATCTTATAAACTCTCTTGTATTAATAATATTGTTCTCTGTATTTGTTTCCTAGGACTGCCTTAACAAATTATTCTTAAGGTAACGTATTAAACTTAGTGGCTTAAAACACCTTGTTCTTTCACAGTTATAGAAGCCAGAGTCTGGAATGTGGCAGGGCTGTACTTCTGAAGGTACCTCCAACTTCCGGTAGCTCTAGGTGTCCTTGGCGTGTATCACTCCAATATCTGCCTCTGTCTTCACATGATTTTCTCCTCTGGGTCTGTGGCTTCTCTTCTTCTATCTCTTCTAAGATCACTTGTCATTGGATTTAGGGTCCACCTCAGTAATCCAGGATGATTTGATTGCAAGATACTTCATTACATATGCAGAGACCCTTTTTCACAGGTTTTGGAGGTTGGGGCATGAACATACTCAATATCATTTGAGGGAATACCATTCAACTCACTATACTCCATCTGTATCCTGATGACAAGAAAGTATAGCAGACTCACCCCATGGTGTGCATTAGATGTGCAACTCAAATGATGCTTTTATTTAACTACATCAAAGTTGTTCATCCTTATCTTATTTTAGAGCATTTAAAATGTTGAGAAGAGTATCAAGAAACTAGGAAAAAATGTATCTGCCTACCAGTACATATCCTCTCTAGCGGAGTAGGAGAGAGTAGCTTATTTTCTCCTTCTGTCCTGCTTAAACATCTTCATGCTTCCTTGTACTCCTTTCAAAGATGCTCTAGCCAGGGGTGTCCAACCTTTTGGCATCTCTGGGCCACAGTGGAAGAAGAGTTATCTTGGGTCAAACATTAAATACATTGCAACACATAATCACAAAAAAAAAAAATCACGTAATGTTTTAAGTAAATTTATGATTTTGTATTGGGCTGCAGTTTGGACACCAGCTAGCCATAGATGCTCAGTTCTTCCTGTTATAGGCTGAGCTGTGTTCCCTCCATTCATATATTGAAATCTTAACCAGTACCTCAGGTTATGATGGTAGTTGGAGACTGGGTCTTAAAAAAGTAACTAAGTTAAAATGAGATCATTGGGGTGGGCCCTAATCTAATACGACTGATACCTTTGTAACAGGAGATCAGATCATGGACACACACAGAGGAAAGACTGTGTGGAAACACAGGGACAAGCTGGCCATCTGTGTGCTGAGGAGAGAGGCCTCAGAAGAAACCAACCCTGCCAACACCTTGATCTCTAGAATTGTGAGACAATATATTTCTGTTGTGTAAGCCACTCAGTCTGTGGTACTTTGTTATGGCAGCCTGAGCAGACTAATATAACCCCCACACCCAGTAACCCTAAAGTTACTTGGTAGCTCTTAGACGCCTCGGGACAAAGGGTTCTGCGGGGCCCACCTTGGTTGTGAGTAGAATGCCTAGGAACAGGAAAACCAACTCTTCAAACTTTTGTGTGGGCTGCCAAACGAGTTTTTTTAAAATTGTTGTTCAAGTATTTTCACCCCCCACCCCCACCCATCCCTGCCTCCCACCCTTGAGCCCATCCCCTTTGGCTTTGTCCATGTGTCTTTCACATATGTTACTTTATGGCGTCCCCCACCCCCCTGTTACCCGCTATTATCCCTCTCCCCCCTCCTCTCTGGTTACTGTCAGATTGTTCTTTATTTGAATGTCTCTGGTTGTATTTTGCTTGCTTGTTTTCATTCTAGTTTGCTTTCAAGTAATAAAACCATCTTTTGTTACATCACTGACTTAGGGAAGATCATCTCATGCAGGGATGATTTGGAGTATCGAGGCAACAAAGGGTTGGTCAGTACATTCTAAATACTATGAGTTGTGTCCTTCCTGCTTCCCTCCCTACCCCTAATCTCCTCACCTCCTATTGTCATGCGCTGCTTTAGGAGGGGCACAGATCTTCCCCCTGTGTCTCCAGTCTGGAACAGAATAAGAGCTGTCCATAAATGTTTGGTGAATGGGTACTTGAATTCTGGGGATACATGAATGACTTATGCTGCCACCAACTCTCCGGTCCAATATTTGGATTGAACTTTGAAATAGAATGCTCTGTTTACACAATGACTGTATGTATTTGGCTGAAATTTATGTATTTCTGATGATGATATTTTTGGCTTCTCAGAGTTGGTGTCATTTTTTTTCTATTTCCACTCAGGACTCAGCAATACTTGTAGATGTCCCTCCTGTTGAGTGTGATATAAAAAGAACTGTATAGTGATAGTTGGCATTTATGGAATATTTACTATGTTAGAGGTAGGTACTATTACTGTGCCCCTTTAACAGATGGGAAAACTGAGCCTTAGGTTAAGTAACTTGTTCAGTAAGCAGTGGAGTTAGAACTCCTCAAACCAGGACTGTCTGACTCCAGGTCCCCTTTGGATTTTGAGCACCCACTCAATATTATTTCCCCCTAAAATAAAACTCCCATAAGGCAGTCCATACAGATATTTATAATTAAAGTAATAGAATGGTAATTGGCCTCCTTGGTGGTGTTGCTGTACTGATAACTGAGCAAATACGGAAAAGGAGCAAGAGTCTGTTACCAAGAATGGGCTCGTCTTCCCCTCTTGTGTAGAAAACTTCTCTGCTAGACAGAGGCCTTTATAGGATTGAATTACTTCCTTGCTATATTCCTCTACCAAGTATAACGCTTGTTGAAAGAGTGGCATCATTTTGTAGACAATAGCCATTAGGCTTATTATTAATAATATTCAGTTAAAGTATTACATATATGTCTTTCTACCAGGTTTTCTTGTTTGTAACATTTTCCCACAGTTTCATTTGAGAATGGGGTTTTATTCTATTTGGTACTTAAAAATAAAACAATTCCCAAGTGTTAAGAAATAAAAAGCATTTTTTCTTCCCATGAGTCATGGTTGACAATAATGGCATTTAAAAGTTGGATTGTAGAGCCATTTTAATACCTATAAATTATAGGGTTTATTTTGTGAGCTGGAATGTTAAGACTTTTAAGATCTTGTCTTATTTATGGGCACTTATTGGCATAATTATTATGTGTACAAAACAATATTTTTTCTAACTTCAGAAAGAAATATTTTAGTTAGTGGATCTATTGTCCAAACAGATGTTGTTTTTAAAATAATGCATTAAAAATTAACCTGTAGAAGGTGTTTTCAGAAAGATTTTGATACTTCATGCTGGGCATAGTATAGCAAGTGCAATAGCAAAGATTTTTATTTAGGAATTCTCTAATGAAGTATGTAAATATAAATCAAGTAGGTTATAAAGTTAAATTGCCCTTTTTATGTTTTACAATTATTCAGAGGATGATGTGGAACAATAATTGTCAAGCACCAAATGTGTGCATAGCTTCCAAGATACCCGATAGATAATATATACTGAAGAGTTTTTCATTGAGTTTTGAGAAATTCTCATAGTACAATTAGAACTTTGGTTCATCCACTAATGCTTGATAACTTCTAGGTACCACTTATTTTTTTCTTTCTTAACCCTCTTTGAAGAATACATGTGTGCACACACTGAGTGTAAATGTACTTTCCCATGAGAGAAGCCAAAAATGGCTTGGGAGAAGACTGAAATTCTTTTTATTCAAAGGACAGTGTGAAATGCATATTCTTCTTCCCTCTTTTCAGAGTCAGTTTTGTTTTGAATTAAAAATGGCATGATGTCATTTTCAGCTTAGTGATTAGGGCATTTTGGTAACTTTAGCATATAATCTGAATTAGATTGGGTCAAACTAAGACAGATGAATGTACTTTTGAGTCTTTGTGTGAAATTGCTATCATAAAGACCTTTTTCTTAAATAGCTTTATTGAGGATAACTGATATACATTAGACAACATATACGTAAATTACATAATGGACTAGTTTTTATTTATTTATTTTTAAAAATATTTTATTCATTTATCTTTAGAGAGAGAGGAAGGGAGGGAGAAAGACAGGGAGAGAAAAACATCAATGTGTGTTTGCCTCTTGTGCACCCCCAATTGGGGACCTGGCCTACAACCCAGGCATGTATCCTGACTGGGAATTGAACTGGCAACCTTTTGGTACGCAGGCTGACACTCAATTCATGGACCCACACCAGCCAGGGCAAATATGATAAGTTTTGACATGTGTAAAACCATCACTACATTCAAGATAGTAGACATACCCATCATCCCCAAAATCTCCACATGCCCTTTTGTAATCTCTTCTTTTTGTTCCTTCCTCATTCCTAGGTGATCACAGATCTGCTTTGTGTTTCTATAAATTAGTTTTCATAAAACCCCCCCCACAGCTGAATGCTTGTTTTGATGTCACTTGCTTCATGTGGCATAATTATTTTGAGATTTATGTTGCTTCATATTTCAATATTCCTTTTTATTGATGAGTAACATTTGCTTAGATAGATATACTATAATTTATCTGTCAATCAGTCAGTTCACTTGGACATTTGGGTTGTTTCCAGCTTTTGGTTATTACAGATAAATTTGTCATGGATATCTGTGTGTCAGTTTTTGTGTGGGTTCATATTTTAATTTCTTTTGCTTAAATATCTAACAGTAGAATGGTTGGGTCATATGGCTGGTGAAAGTTTTGCTTTTTAAGAAACTTCAGACTATTTTCCAAGGTGGTTGTACCATTTTATATTTTCACCAACAGCGTATCAGGATATTAGAGTTCCTTTGTTCCATTTTCTTGTCAGCACTTGCTATGGTTGGTCTTTAATTTTAGCCATTTTAGTAAGCATGTAGTGGTAGCTCATTGAATTTTAAAATAAAATTTGCTGATTACTAGTAACATTGAAAATATATATATATTTTAATTAATTTATTTATTTATCTTTAGAAGGGAAGGGAAGGAGAGAGGAAGAGAAATATCAATGTGTGGTTGCCTCTCGTGCGTCCCCTGCCGGGAACTGGCCTGCAGCCCAGGCATGTGCCCTGACTGGGAATCGAACCGCAGTCCTTTGGTTCGCAGGCCCACGCTCAATCCACTGAGCTACACCAGCCAGGGCTGAACATACATATTTTTTAAGGTTTTATTTTTTATTATTAGTGAGAGGGGAAGAGAGGGAGAGAGAGAGAGGGTTAGAGAAACATTGATGTGAGAGAAACATCAATTGCTTGCCTTTTGCACGTGCCCTGGCCTTGACTGGGGACTGGGCCCGCAACCCAGGCATGTGCCCTGACTGGGAATTGAGTTGACAGCCTGTCACTTTGAGGGACAGTGCCAACTAACTGAACCACACCAGTCAAGACTGAACAGCTTTTTATGTACTACCTTCTGTCTATCTTTTCTGTAAAGTGTATATTTAAATTGCTTAACTTTTGTTTATTGTTTTTTATTATTGAGTTTCAAAAGTTCTTTATATATCTAGACACAAGCCTTTTTAGGCATATGATTTAAAAACCTTAAATCACTGAGTTAAAATGTTTTTTTCTGAATTTTTCCTTTTGCATTTTTTATTGTTATAAATTATACACAACATAAAGTTAACTTTTTAAACACTGTTTCAATGTATAGTTCAGTGACATTAGGTACATTCACATTATCTTCTTTTTTTAATACTGTAGTCCAAAACTTTAAAAAGTCAATCAGAGTGTGAGCTTTTAGAGTGGAGGAACTGAATCTTATTTTCAATTGTATTTCTAGAGTTTGTACTACCCTTGGCACGTAGTAGGTTCCCAATAAATATTTGTTAATTGGGCAAAATGTTTGTTTTCAGGTTTGTAGTTGTTTCAGTATTAGTTACAATTTAACTTTTACAAAGACCAATAATCAGTGGCTTATAAAAAATGGAAGTTAAGTTCTCTCTTAGATAATAGTCCAAATCTATACAGCCTGGACTTAATTAATGACTCTGCCATTTTGGAGCCCAGGTTCCTTCTATCTTGTTGTTCTTTCATCTTCCACAATATCTTTCTTCTTTCTAGTTTTAGGTGACTGGTACTCCAGCTTCTGCTGACTTGTCTGTATTATGGTTAGCAGGAACAGGAGATGGTAAGAGGATGGTATTCTCTTCCTCATTAAGTGCATGACTTTAAAGTTGAACAATCACTTCTGCCTACATCCCATTAGCTGGAACCTAGTTGTGTAGCCACACCTTGCAGTAGGAGAGGATTTGAAACATAATCTTTGGCTGGGTGGTCATAAGCTTATGAATACTTCTTTTTTAATTTTATTTTAATTGTTGTTCTTGTACAGTTTTCTGTCTTTTACTCCCTACCCAGGCTACCACCCCAGCCCTTCCCACCTCCCTCCCATTTCTACCCCTCCTTTGTCCATGTGTCCTTTATACTTGTTCCTGTAAACCCTTCCCCTTTTCCCCTGAAATTCCCTCCCCTCTCCCTTATGATGACTGTCAGCCTGTTCTCAATTTCAGTGTCTTTGGTAATATTTTGCTTGTTTGTTTTTTTTGTTGATTAGGTTCCTGTTAAAGGTGAGATCATATGGTATTTGTCTTTCACAGTCTGGCTTATTTCTCTTAGCATAATGCAGTTGCAAAGGGTAGGAGCTCCTTCATTCTTTCTGATGCATAGAATTCCCTTGTGTAAATGTACCTTAGTTTTTTGATCCATTCATTTACTGATGGGCATTTAGCTTGCTTTCAGTACTTGGCTATTGTAAATTGTGCTGCTATGAACATTATGGTGCATAGGTTCTTTTGGATTGGTGTTTCAGGGTTCTTAGGATATAATCCTAGCAGTGGAATTGCTGGGTCAGATGGTAGATCCATTTTTAGTTTTTTAAGAAAATTCCATACTGTTTTCCATAGTGGTTGTACTTGTCTGCAACCCCACCAACAGTGCACTAGGGTCCCCTTTTCTCCACAACCTCTCCAACACTTATTGTTTGTTGCTTTGTTTATGATGGCCATTCTGACTGGTGTGAAGTGGTATCTCATTGTGGTTTTAATTTGCATCTCTCTGATAGCGAGCGATATTGAGCATCTTTTCATGTATCTCTGGATCCTCTGTATGTCCTCCTTGGAGAATTGTCTGTTCAAGTCTTTTGCCCATTTTTTAATTGTATTGCTTGTCGTCTTAGAGTGGAGTCATGTGAGTTCTTTATATATTTTGGAGATGAAACCCTTGTCTGAGGTATCATTGGCAAATATGTTTTCCATATTTGGAAAATGGTTATCAAAGATAACCATACAGTTGGTTATCTTTCTATTTTAATACTGTTTTCTTTAGCCGTGCAGAAGCCTTTTATTTTGATGAGATCCCATTTGTTTGTTCTTTCCTTTATGTTCCTTGCTTTAGGGGACATATCAGTAAAAATGTTGCTGCGTGAAATATCTGAGATTTTCCTACCTATGTTCTCCTGTAGAACTTTAATGGTGTCATGACTTATATTTAAATCTTTTATCCATCTTGAATTTATTTTTGTGTATGGTGTAAGTTGGTGCTTGAGTTTCATTTTTTTGCTCATAGCTGTCCAGTTCTACCAGCACCACTTGTTGAAGAGGCTATTTTTACTCCATTTTATGTTGCTGCCCCCTTTGTTGAATATTAATTGACTGTAAAGACTTGGGTTTATTTCTGGGCTCTCTGTTCTGTTCCACTGTTCTATGTGCCTGTTTTTATGCTAGTACCAGGCTGTTTTGATTACAGTGGTCTTGTCATAGTTTGGTGTCAGGTATTGTGATCCCTCCTACGTTGCTCTTCTTTCTCAAAATTGCAGCAGCTATTCGGGGTCGTTTATGGTTCCATATAAATATTTGAAGTGTTTGTTCTATGTCTGTGAAATATGCCTTTGATACTTTAATAGGTATTGCATTGAATTTGTAAATTGCTTTGGGTAGTATGGACATTTTGATGATGTTAATTCTTCCAATCCATGAACATGGTATATGTTTCCATTTGTTTGTGTCTTCCTTGATTTCTTTCTTCAGTGTTGTGTAGTTTTCTGCGTACAGGTCTTTTACCTCCTTGGTTAGATTTATTCCTAGGTATTTTATTTTTCTTTTTGCTATATTGAATGGGATTTTTTTCTTGATTTCTGCTTCTGCTGTTTCATTGTTGGTATACAAAAATGCCTTTGATTTCTGGATATTGACTTTGTATTCTGCTCTTTTGCCAAATTCATTTATTAGGTCGAGCAGTTTTCTGCCCAAGTATATAGTATTTTCTATGTACACTATCATGTCATCTGCAAACAATGATAGTTTTGTTTCTTCCTTTCCAGTTTGGATGCCTTTTATTTTCTTTTCTTGTCTAATCGCTGTGGCTAAGACTTCCAATACTATATTGAGTAGAAGTGGTGAAAGTGGACAACCTTGTCTTGTTCCTGATCTTAGTGGAAAAGATTTTAGTTTTTGCCCACTGAGTATGATGTTGGCTGTAGGTCTCTAATATATTGCCTTCATTATGTTGAGGAATGCTCCCTGTATTCCCACTTTGCTGAGTGTTTCTATAATAAATGGGTGTTGTGCCTTCTCAAATGCTTTTTCTGCATCTATGGATATGATCATGTGATTTTTGTTTTTGCTTTTGTTTATATGATGTATTACATTTACTGATTTGCAAATATTGAACCATCCTTGCATCCCTGGGATGAATCCCACTTGGTCATGGTGTATGATTTTTTAATGTATTGTTGGATGCAATTTGCCAATATTTTGTTGAGGATTGTAGCGTCTATGTTCATCAGCGATATTGGCCTGAAGTTTTCTTTCTTTGTTGTGTCTTTATCAGGTTTTGGGATTAGGATGATGATGGCTTCATAAAAAGAGTTTGGGAGTCTTCCATCATTTTGGATTTTTTTGAAAAGTCTGCGAAGGATAGGGGTTAGCTCTTCCTTAAATGCTTTGTAGAATTCTCCTGTGAAACCATCTGGTCCAGGAATTTTGTGTGTTGGGAGTTTTTTGAATACTGCTTCAATTTCAAACAGGGCTTTCTGCTTGTTCTTCATTCAGTTTTGGAAGATTAAATTTTTCTAGAAATTTGTCCATTTCATCTAGGTTTCCAAATTTCTTGGCATATGGTTCTTCATAAGTAATTTCTTACAATTCTATGTGTTTCTGTGGTGTTGTTACAGAGCAAACAGAAAAGGTTCGTTATTGTCCACCGCCTTATGGAAAGATGTCTCTCAAAGCCAGAGATTTGTGAAAAGGAAAGGAAATGTTTATTAATGTTATACAGAATTAAAGTAGCAACCTAACGTCTCCATTAATATATCAAAGTCCTTTAGGATACCCAGACACCCACAGTGCTTCCTATCTCCCTCTGCCCTAAGTCAGGGTACCGTAATTGCAAGGAAGAGAAGCAAATGTCTGGGATCCAGGCTCTTGACACCGTCAGCTGTGTCGTCGTCCAGGCAGGATCTCTGGTTAATCCAAAGCCATGTGGCACCTTCTCATGGCCTACTGGCAAGAGTTCTTTCACCCTTCTTCCAGGAAGTCTCTCTTGCTCCCAGGTCACACAGCCAAAGGGAGCACCCCAAAGCCGCGTGGTTCTTCTTCTACCAAAGCTGTGGGGAAGGGGTCCCCACTCTGGAAAAGCCTCGTGGCTCTCACTCTTCACCAAAGCTGCAAGGGTCTGCACTCTGGTGAAACCGCATGGATCTCTCCCGTGAAACCGATCTCCCCCCAAATGGCTGCCACGCCTGGGTTTAAATCCCCACGCCAATCCTCCTCTGCAGCCCTATTTCCGACTCCTCCTACAATCGGTTACACCTGCCAGCATTCCTGTATGTTTCCAAGGTTATTGGGATGCCATCATGAGTCTGGGCAGGTGTGTCCC